>JAODUP010000079.1:75000-177500 GCA_025642065.1 Paralvinella palmiformis | reverse complement strand
TCTATTCTCCTTCCTTGTATATATTGCGATGTACAGATACGTGTCTAGGACCGTAATAAAAATATTGTTTCTTTCTTTATTATAATAAATATGGGCGCCTCAATGGTCTAGCGGTAGCGTGCTGGACCACAGATCACTACCACCCGTGTTCGAATCCCGGCGTGGCCATATCTGAAGGTTGTTTCGTCTTTCACTTCGTCTCATTACCTTTGGAAGTCGCTCGGCCCATTTAGCCTACCTTGTGCACAAAAGTGGCCGTAAAACATCAATCATCATCATCTTTATTAGAATACGTCGACGCGATTTTGTGGCATTACATAAAACACTAATGTCATTTACATTAAACCCATCCATTTTGGCTACAGTAGTAACTATACTGCGCGGCTGAAATACACGCAAAACAGACAGAAAATAATGCTTTTAAATGTACACCTCATGACCGAACACCAAAAGCGATACTGAACGTGTAAGGCCAGCCTTTGTTATTTTATCCCATTGTCTCGGTGACCTTATCTGTTCGGTTGATATCGACCTTACATTAGTTAGCCTACCTGTCACCCGAACTAGTCCGCCCACGTGCAAACAAAGAATGAACAAAGTTCTTTGTGTTCAACAACTGGGACGCTTGTATCTCAGTGACAGAGACGGCGATAAGGCTTTAGAGTTATAAACGTTTTACACATTACAAAACCCGTGGGGCTTGACTTAATAAAACGAAATGAGAGCCCAACATATAAATTACACAAACCAGGCTTTTAATAGCGTTCTTATCTCTCAGGATGTATTGTAATCGATAATCACGGGCAGTTCGGCTAGACAAAACAGTCACTATTTAATTCCATTTTAAGGATATGGAACTATGATAAAACATTTATGATATACCGGTAGAGAACGTAAATGTAACATGATAATTTAATCCGATCTAATCAACAGCGCCTCTAGCGTTTTATTCCAGCAATAATTATCTGGGAAAAACGTCCCATAGATGTCGCTTCGGACAATGGCTTTGTGTTTCCATAGTGTGGTCCGTGCCTTGGCCACCAGGGTACGGACGAAACAATATCTAAAATTTACACAGATTATAGAGCATATAAATTCGAAATATTACTACCCTGTCACAAAATCCAGGTTTTCTGAGAGAGATATGTCCGTGACATTCAACGATATACGCGATTATTGATTCATTGCCGTTTAAGAGATATGACTGAATCGAATGGAATATGTTTTATCACCATTGATGCCTGTTCTGCTGTTGCACCATCAACATATATTATTCAATGGTATTGTTAGGCTCTATTATAGCATTTGAAGATATTTCAATTTTATCTAGTTTGTCACCGTGTATAAACGACAAATTCGGAGAGAGTAAGATTGTTAAACCAGTACCCAGAATATTATTTGTATAAAATATTTTCTTAATTTTCTGAAATTTTCTGGGCATTAAACGTATATATTTCTGAATAATGCCTTATCACTTTTGGTAGAAACGTGCTTCTGGTGTGTTATTCAATTTGAGAGTAATTTCCATTTAGAAACCACCATTGTCAGTAGACCAACCCTATACTATAAATGTTAATACATATCACGATCCACGTCCTGTCCCGAAACTATTCCGTGTATCTCAACATCCTGGTTATAACCGCAGAAGGCCCGCTCTCGACTTCCTGGTGTTACTATATCAGAATTAATCTAGAACATCCGCAATGATAACTAATTCAGTGTTTTTATAATATGTAACTATAGCTGTATGCTGCCAATCTTTCTGTATAGTAAGGTAAATTGATAAACTGCTCAATCAGTTTTAATTGAGATATTGTAACATATTACTAAATATATATATATATATATTAAATAAATATGCTATTGGGTGATTCCTACATACTTTGTAATGTTCTAGGACACTGAATGGCCTAAATTGTACCAATGTGTGATTAAATAATATTCATTCATCCATACATGTGTGTTTCGGTAGAATAGTTTATGTTACAATTATAAGCAGTTTGTATGACTGTTGGATCTCGTGTAAATCCCGATCATCATGGGTGACAAAGAGCTTAAACGCAGGTGAATGTGCGGCATTATTATTATTATCTTCAGTAATCAAGAGATATTTTGACCATTTCGACACACATTATTACCTTGGCCGAGGTCTTCGGCTCCGCAAGTGCTATTGTACCTAAGAATGAGCGGTTATATAGTAAGCTGATGTTTAACACGTTTATCATGGTCACCTAGCCGCGAGGAGTTGTTGTCCAACCACCACCACATTGTTGTTGGTGAGAAATGAGACGTAATAATTATTATTTCACTATCTCTCAAACTCCCTTTGATATTTTCTGACTCACCGAGTCAACATAATTTCAGTGTATGGCCGGAAGTCGCGAAAAGAAGTAATAAAAATTAGATATTATGTCCTTATTGACCAATAATATCTTTTAAAGCTTTATTTTATCATTGAAGTCATATGTTGGATTCCTTAGATGAATCAATAGCATTCACAATTCTCATATAAATATCCTAGGACATGTACATGTATGTTGATATTATTACATCAGGGCTTTATTCGGATATATTATCAATGTAAGAACCTCACCCAGTCATCCTAGTATAAAAACATCATCTTGAAATGTCCACAGCGATAAATGCTAGTAAAATATATGGTTAAATATTGTTATATTTTTCTTAATAAATCGACTTAATATTTATAATACTATCATAAAGATTTTCAGCTGTTTGTTGCTCACAACGTGCAGGCTGGAGAGTCAGTGTAGGTGGGTGGTACTTGCCGGGCGCCATTACGTTTATACTAACAGTGCACGTGCGTGTAGGTAGGTAGAAGAAAACCGCACCTTTCTAGGACTAGTCTCCAGGACTAAGATTTCGAATGCGGACAATAAGATCCTGGCAAAAAAAACCAACTAAAACCATGTTGACTTTTAATGCAAACTTCTGATAATGAACTCCCCACATCCAATTATGATAATGAGCACCAAAGTCAACACGGTTCTCTTTGAGATAGGTTGACATAAAGCAAACAACGACAGCCCTCTCTCACTTATATGTTTAGAGTGTATGGAGCACACGCTCTTAACTGATCGTTTTATTGATTAATTGTCACAACAAACTTCGAATGAATTACATCTTGTGATAAATATCTGCTGATATCAGCACTCTAGCTAGTCTTTTGGTTTTTACTCTGTATTTGGTTGCCAATAAATTTCTTAGACACGTAGACATGTATTTATGTCTTAAATTAATCACACTATTGATGTGAGTGCTAACATCAGCCGATATTAAATTTACTGATGTTCACTTTTTAAGCTAATTTTGCGCTACAATCACTTTCGCTGGGATGATAACGGTCTGGGAGATAAGTTAAATTCGTTGGAAAAAACCTTGGTTACCTCACGATTTTGAATGGTGAATAATGCACCTTTTAAAGGTTCAGCGTTAGCGTACCTCTCTCCTTTTTAAAATTATTATTTAGAATGTGAGTACCAGTGAAAGTTAAACAAACATAACCGTCTTAAATACGAATGAGGATGATAATATATGTGTGATATTTCTAACAGACCTCACGTCATATAGAAAGGAATGTCTTTATATTTCACTTCCATTTTACTTATAGTATATGCTTGTGTCATCAGCCTCTCGCTTGGAGGAATGTCTTTGTAAAAATGTAAACACTAAAACACCGATACCAACTATATGGTAAATAGGACAAAGAAGAAAGCTGACCCCAAATGGTACAACTACCTCATTATAAGATTTTTCATGTTAATTTTATAAAGAGAAATCGCAATGCGCATATGTGTGTATGAGCCGTTTGTAATAAGGCACAGGTACAGATAATCTCGAAGCGTGAATGTACGTGTGTGTGTGTGTGTGTATGGGTGTTTTAGCCGTTTGTAATAAGGCACAGGTACATATATAATCTTGAATTCATCTGTGTGTTATACATAAAGGCTTGTGCGCAGATTGTTTTTGATATATTATTGAATCTTGCTGAACTGTGACCGAACGATCAGTCTACCTGAATATGAAATAAAACAATTTCAGCACGTAAGATGATGTTGAAAACATAGCACACCTTTTCTCATACAGCAACTTTTCAGATTAAATCTCTTCAACCACTTGATGATTAAGTCACCATGAACTAGCTTTCTATGTACACAGTAAACACAATCTAGGTCGCTTCAATGGCAAATGTAGATAGTTAGGTAGCAGGTGGGCTGGTGTATGCTAGTGATCTGCCAAACTGGTAGTCGCCAAGACCTGTGGTTAGATTTTCAGTTCGATTTATATTATACCCAAATATACTGTCTAAATGTGTTCGTGGTGTGTATTAGAAGTGTGTGTGTGTGTGTGCGTGCGCGCGCACTTCACAGTTTAATATATACTCAGAGTTAAATTATCAGCCATATTCAGATGTACTGTCTAGATATGTTGGTGGTGTGTTTTAGAATGTCTGTGTGTGTGTGTGCGTGCTACACAGGTTAATAAATATGTAAATGCATATATTAACACATACTCATAGTCGGTATTCTGAGATGGAGTTAGACGCCCCCTTTGAATGGGTTGAGAGGGGGGGGGTCGATGCTTCATAAGAAGCAACAAACGTAAATCGAAACATTAATAATATAAAATGACAACTACTTTAAATCATCAGATTAATTAATGTTAACTGAATAACAATCTTGTTGTTGTTGTTGAGACTACCAGTATGGGCTGGCAATTCTCTATGCCTTATATGATAACTATTGTGCTAAATAAAATACTACAAACGCACTCAGTCATAGTTTCAAGAAACAGACCAATAACACCGTTAATCGATTTACCCCGTGTCCGTACACGTACATAGACTTGTATTCATACGTGTGTACAAGCTTGTTCTCCTTGGGGGAGATTGTTAATGTGAGCTCGTTTAGTGCAGCACGTACAGTGATCGGCTTGTTTATTCTCGGGACTGATCCCACTTGATGATGTAGCCAAAGAGGCGAGTCCACTGGAGAGTCAGACTGTAGTCGTTTACTAATGGATGAAACATCCTACAGTCAGTGGAAACACCAACGTATGATTCGACTATCTGTAGATGAGAATCGGTACTCTATTCGACGTTAAACTACAGTTGTCAGATTGAGAATCGTTGACAAAGTACAGGAACTTTTATCACATCTTATTGTACATGATAACTTTGATAATTCTTTGATGGTCAATACCCCTTTCGACTTAATCTAATAACAATTACTTGTATTGGTATTACTTGAGAAGCAGTCAATCAATTATACCACTTAATTACAACAATGCACCACGGAGAGAAATCCATAAGATTTGTAGGTGCAAAGTTATGCAATATACTGAGTAATGAGCTAAGAGGAACAATGGATTTTAAGGCTCTTAAACGATTTGTTATGATATGGCAAGGTCCAAACTCTACATGTTTTGTGATTTTTTTTTCTTTAAAGCGAATGTGAAGCTTCATGTACTTCTTGTATTATTTAATGTTTACGTAACTCTAATCTGACTAAATGTCATATATGTATGCCTAGTGTTTCATCTGTCAGCATATCATTCTCATCTCACACTTTCACGTTTATGATCATTCGGTCAATAGCTTTCAGATAATTTTTGTATGTATACTTTACCGAGCTGAAATAAATTTTATCTTATCTTAGATCACCTATCTGTTATGGTTGAAACAATGTCGCTTCTTGTGTAACCCGTACCAGTTTCAGGTGTGCGTGTAAACAGCACAGCAGATCAATGGTAGGTAGCTATCTCCATCAGCACCTTTACCTATAGATTTCCATTTTACTTTCAGAAAAGTAGGCTTTGTTTTTACTCTATTGCAACTTTTTGACGGTACCTTTAAATCTACTCAAGTACGTCTGAAGATCATTACATTGATTTCCGTTCAAGTGCCATAGTAATTTAGTCACCACGATCTAGAAGAGCTACCAAAGTCTAAAATTACAATGGCGACTGCATCGTAAGACAGCTATAATTTATATAGTGATCAAAGTATGTACTCTTCATTATTTTCTCACCCATTCTCTCATTGGTCATACTCAGTCACATATAGTATGGAAATTACCAAGGCAATAAAATACTGATTTTCTAGCGATCTTCTTACAGTCACCAAATAATCACACAACAATCAAACATATTGAGTCACTGACATGTGATCAAACCAACAACTTATACGTAAATATTTGTTTATTAAGATACAGCCGAATGACAAAACTTCCATAAACAATAATTCATTTTCTTGATATGAAAGGAAATCGGTATTCTAAAAGACACATTCACTGTAATTAATTATCATACTCCTGAACATCTGTTTGTTCATATCATGACGAACTGAAGCCAGTGATAAAAATATACGTTCTTCTGTTATGGAAGCATGAGTAGAATACAATCAAGTACACAACAGGAGACATACATACATACATCACAATCTACACAATACATAAGACAAGTTTACTTTCCCAACGGAACATATCTAGGTCATAAGTAACACATGCTACTGATAAATGTCCCAAATGCCACATATACAAAATGAAGCAATTTGAGGAATGAACCATATAACAATGGATGTGCATCTGATTATTTCAATTAGTAAATTACGTGATCAGCCTTGTTTATATTACACATGCTACCAATAGTCCCATTAACACAATATACCTGATCCACCAAAGTGATTCTTGGTGCTCAATCGTTTAGTATTCTAACTACAGATGTAAACATATTCATAACCTGCAGGATGTTCACTCATTCCATTAGATATCTATACACATAAATATAATGCTGCCTTGATGGAATCATATCATTCAGAACTGTAGCTCATTTATTCTTATACCAAATAGTTAACATCTTAATAAAGCCTGTTGGTGAACAGTACTGCTGTCTTTTTTAATACAGAACAGCAAGAATCTCCACTACAGATAACTCAATGGGATAAAACGATTAACCAACATGTATTAATGCCCAAAGCTTTACTTAACAGAATTGTAACAATGTTACACCACAAGCAATGAAGACATCTTGTTTACTGGGGAAGATATATACACAGTAAGTATATGAGCTGTTAATCAAATAGGAGACTAAACGTCTTCTATCACCAATCCTTAGATCATGGGATGACCTATTCTGTTTAACAGGGGCTGCTTTTCTAGATCCATTAACAATACTATCAGTTGATGCAGACTAACAGTTCCCAGCATACTTACTGTAGTGTGTCATAAACTGCCAAGATTACTGCATACAAAAAGAAGCTTTACAGTAAGCATAGCTTCTTTACACACCGCATATATAAACTGACACCTTGTTGAGTTCAATGACAGATGATGACAAAGTGATGAAAATGAGACTTTTAAACCATTCTTTAACTAGGATTATCTCACTGCAACCATTGTTGCTAAAGCACCAAGGCCAACCATAGTATACAGTAGCCCTTTCCAAACTGTATTCTCCAAGTTGACTGGTTCAGGAAAGTAGTCTACAAATGCATCCTGCAAATTACAAAGTATATGGATCTGAGTCATTGTTAGTATTTAATGATTTAATATAAGCAAATAAAGAAAACATACTACTACTAAATGACTTAGAACAAAGATACAGTAATGAAACCAGGGGAACAGATCATGTCATTAAGCAATAAAAATACTTTGAGGAAATTGTAACGTTCACCTTAACACCAGATAATTCAATTTAAATAAAATTATGTTCAACTTTTAAGATGAACTGTTTCTTAAATTCTTGTTCCACTGTTTTCATACTTCATTACATTACTTTCAAAACAAATGGCTGTTTACTTTTCAAATTGTTTTGATTTAGTACCTACCTCATGGAAAATTACAATAATTGCACTATAAATGTTTCAAAAATTTATAGAAAGTACAAAAGTTTTGTGATAACTAATTCTTTCAATTTTTAAACATGTTAATATTAAACATACAAAGAAAAGTAGCCAGAAACAATAAATGAATAAGGTGTAATAATAATATGATACCTTTTATCATCTAGTTAATTCACTCTCAATTATCCATATATATATATATATATATATATATGACAAATATTATGCAATAAGTTCAGCTCTGCATGCATTAACTTTGTGAGAAATAAATTTGCATGGATTACTACGTTAAAGCCTAGATGAAGTTTGAAAAATATATAAAAAATTATTTTAAATGATGACTCCAAACACGTCTCAGGTAAACAATTTCCACAACTGACTGCATAATAATATCCAAATAACTACATAACACACCATATGATCTAAATTTGTATGTACTAGGTACACAAATCACTGTATATATACTTAAATATACAATACAAGTTGAATATTTGAAGGAATGTGTCATTATGCTAAATAGTAAATGTAATACGCCTTGAATTAACATATGTCCAAGTTAACTGCAGTGATCAGCAATGCATGTTCTATTTCATTTTTTAATTCTATCTGTTCAGAGGTTTAGTCAGAAATGAAGGTTTTGGGTGTGCAGAAAAAAGTAGCTGGATTACGAGGACACGCGTGTTTTTAGATAAATGGCTGAGAAAAACACAGTTAAGCTTATGTATCAGTTATGTGTTAAATCCTGTTATTCATATCTAGAAATTGAAAACGTCTGAACCAATTTTGTGTTATACCACTGGCTGGCAAGTCCTAAAAGTTATCAACCCTGATGAAAAGTTGCCGGCCCAGGTACCACAAGAGAATAGCAGCCCAGAAACCGCAAAGCAAGCTGGACGTGCATGAAAACAGTTGGGGGCAATGTCTAAAAATACTAGTACAGGGACAAGGGAACATAATAGTTGATCATTTATATATGATGGGGTGAATAATTGTAGGTGTGGCGAGGTCAAGAAAAAAGAAGAAATAACCCTAAGCTTATTTGAAATACAAAGCAACTAATGATTGTTATTAAACACCCATCTTTATTTCAACATAAATTTCTTCTTGTGGGGGTCATTCCTCAAATAACGATATGCAAGAGTATACGATTTAAATTTCCCAGGTATCTAACTATCTGTCTGTAAAAAGATTGGTGGTTGGGTGAAAGAGGAGATCCCACTGATATTCGGCCAATCACCACCATCGCACCAATTCTTCAGATGTCACCAAGAGCATGTGTAAAATATAAACACAACGGACTTCTGCGCACGCGTGATGAGACTTCAGTTCACTTCCGCCTACATTTGCAGGAAAAACATTTTGAAGATGACAAATAAAAATCTGGTTTTGTTCACTGAATAAATTATTGTTTCTTATTATTTTAGCCATTTTATTTGTCCTGTGAAACGTAGAATATCAGCAGGACCACCGGGCCAGCAACTATAGAAAGATGCATGCCCGGGTCCAGAAGTGTCGGCCCCGGTCCGGCTCTTATTTCCAACAGGTCATTAAAGGGTAAACCTGTGTAAGCCACTATGTGTCATTAAGTGCTGTTTATTCAGGTCATGGCTGTTTACGGGCCACATTCTATTCTCAGTTTGACCTGTCTTGTCAACGATACACAACATGTTGACAGTGAATCAGGTATTCGCTAGACTGAGCTACACTTCAACTGGAGCCAGCTAATTATAATGGCTGTACTTTGGTCTAACAACTAACAAAACTAGCACCGCAATACAGGACTATATTTTATGAACAGTTGAGACAAATATTTCACTACGCCTAGAATAACCAACTAAATTATAAATTTGAATAGATATTATGGCACAAAAAAGTTACCGGAAAACGCCCATTAATCGAAAGTTTTTCCTCTCCCAGTCAAGTATCCAGTAGAGTAATCTATAGTTTGACTAGACGATTTGGTTGGAGTTTTTTGCTTCCAAGAAGAGAACCAGTCAGCATCATTCCGCATTTCTCAGACCACAAATATGCTAAGAATGTAAGCTGACTAGTAGCTTTATGGGGGCTGCTGCATATGTGAAATTGATGTTAATGTAAAGATTTCAATCTGCAGTCATTTAAAGAAATATTACTATTGTACTTCATTGTAAAATATATATTGTACTTCATTGTAAATTATATATTGTATTAAGTAAAAACACTGTATCATGGCCATATTTATTTAAACCACCTCCTTACATTTCTGTTCAAGGATACATACACTGATACAGAGAAATCTCTGCCCAATAACTCTACCCCCATACAAAAATATAGACCACACACAGTAATTATTGCCACAAATAGTTGTGTTAATGTCCATCAAGGAATTATGATTCTTTTAGATGAGCTATCCAAATCAATTATGTTTTGGGGATTGATTCCAAATACTAGTAGAAGTTAAAGTGTTATTTTCCAATATATAGAAAGTCATTGCAACTTCATTATTACAACACAAGCATTGGCTGATCTGGATTAAATTAGTAAATACCTGTTAATCAATCTTAAATAACATATTTTCTGTGAATGTTTAAGGTGATTTTTTCCTCATAACATCATGATGTGTTCCCAGTGTTGTACATCACTGTTTCATATTTATAAATTTAATTCTACACTAATATAATCTGCTTACATCAATACATCTTACAAATACTGAATTTGAGAACTACATGGGGTGTGTGTGAAACTACACCACTTGTATATCAACCATATAGTGATGTTTCAGCATCATCTGTAATGTTCAAAAAGGTCATCCAGATGTAAGAAAATTATATGGTAGCATTTATCTGCCAGTTCTTAACATATCTGCGATATATGCTTAAACATGTTAAAATTATATTTATATTATTAGTCAACCATCTCTTAAGTCTGCCTTGTATTGTGAGAAGATGTGAACTGCTTTAACCCACTGAATGATATTACCAATTACAAACAACTCCACTTGATCAATTCTCATATTTCACCATCAATTTCAAAACCTAATTGACCCCATGTCTAACCTATTATGTTAAAGGAGTAAATAGCTTAAGATAGAAAATTGCAAAAAGGACAACACTATTTGGGATAAATACTTTCTAAAAATTATTTTAAAAAATTAATTCCAAAATTTACTTTCAATTTGAATTCATGAACTGAATTGATCCCTCGTCTGTGAGTTATGCGCATTAATGTAGGTACTACAGTTTATTATTTCTCGATTTAGCAATCTGGTACTTGTTTTATCAAATATATTTGTGTGCAGATTATACTGGATTCATAATTAATGGTTGCCCAGTGGTGAATGTAAAGAATACAGGATAGGTACAATTTCTGCTAAATTTATCCAGCTGGGTAAGGACTGTTTTCTGATCATATTTTCTATAGTAATGCTATAAAATGACCTGCAAAATATTAGCCAGCTGACATATGCAAAGTCAATCAATTTTTCAGGTTTCATTTATCGTTTAAAATAGATTAATTAAATACGTAAAACTGCAATCAATGAAATATACCATACCACTCTACTAAAGCAATTGCATTCATATATTTTGATGCTTACATCCACTGCTGTAAGGTAAGTTGATTTTCTAATGTCAACAGTTCTGCCAGAATAACCCACTTTAAAGCTATTTTCAATTATTTTATATAGGTAAACAGTATCCATCAGTAATTCAAGGACAATATATTTTACATCTGCTGAATATGAAATTAGGTTACTGGTATTTTAAAATACTTGGATAAGATCTCTGGCAAAAGAATTGGATATTTATAAGGGATCAAATACTACACATAGTACACTTGAAGGATCTCACATATTATTATCCATCATTTTTATATCTGCTGCATATAATTCAATGGTACAGGTTTTATTCTACATCTGTGCACAGTGATAGTTTATATGGGTTAATCAATCTTTGGTGAGGAAAAATTTAATTTGCCATGGAAACAATTTATGAAGTCAAATTTACAAATTGTGAAATACGGTTTGATGGATATATATTCAGGCATAATTACAGCCATATATTTAACAGTTTAAGATGATTCTTGATCACAATACCACTAATTACTTACCAGGTAACTGAAACGTTAAATGTACAATTGCAATTAACAGTTAATGGTGATGCTATGACTTTAATTGGTCAACAATACCCAAGTTCAGAGTTTATTTTACAAAGATCATGAACACACAAAATGTCCCGGTAGCTAATATAATTTTCTGTGTGAGTTGTCACTGTCACCTTTCTTCTTACTGGCACAAATTCTGCTGCTAACTGATTTTAGTCTAAACAAGATCGAGACAAATTCACCTAAACACACATAGGTCATAGGAGGTTACCAAATCTGAAATCAATACATTATCAAAGTAGACGGTTTTATAATAAAGTTTGATTTTATTTATTTTGTACACTTATGTAAATACATATAATGATATATGTATACTAGCACTAAAATACATAGATACATTAAAGTACCAGGATAGCACAAGAAAGTGAAAAACACTTATTTCCATTGTCATGATTATGGTCCAGTTTAAACCTGTTAGTGTTAATGGTTAAATCATAAATGATCTAAGTTTATCAACTTCTTCAAGTTTGTGTATTACTATTACGGATTTGGGAACTTAGTTATGGCCTGATATTAATTAGTGATGTTTTGACTCCAAATCTACTAGATCTAGACATTAAATTGCTTAATACAGCTGTCATCTAGTCTAGTTTTCGACTTAGTAGATTTAGACCTCTGCCGCAGTATATTCATTATCATTATGATTGTTATGATTGTGCTGGGCGTAGCCTTACTCAGGCTTAGGTTTTACGTTTGTGAAATCCCTTCTAGTTTTTCTGGATGTCGACAACAAAACATGTCAGCACGTTAAACTATCATCTTATTACCACTAAAACGAACCAATCGGTATCATCTTAATTTTTCCGGTTATGAACCAAACAAACAAACTTATCTAAATCGTAGACTACACTTACCCAGCCACCCTGTTGTTCAATCCGTGTGGATAAGCTTTCGGCCACGTAATCTGCAGTATAATCGGCTATCTTTTCCACCAAAACATGTCTGTCCTTTTTATACTTATCCGCACAATACTTTGCCACTTTGGCACAGAAAGCGTATAAAGTGACCATCCTACCCCAGTTAAAATGCTGGTCGACAAACATTTCATTAGCCACATTGTCAATGGTAGCACGGACCGTAGTTTCCGTTATTTCCAGTTTTCTCATCGCCGATTCCAGAAATATCCCATGTTTTTCTGTAATCTCAGCAACAGTTCTTCGAAGGGTCTTCGCATATTTCGTGTTGGCCGGTTTCAATTTTTCCGTTTTAATTCCCGTCCCCTGGTGTATTATATCGTAGGCACACTCCCTAGCTATCCTGTCCGTTGACGATCTCTTATCTTCGACATGTTCCGTGGCCGCCATTTTGTTCGACACATAGCCATTTTTCTTCACCATATCATCGGTTATTATTTTATTCTTCGGCACGATGGCGACTGAGCCGAAATTACACAATCCTTGTGACCCATTCATTACGTTTTAGAATTTGGAGTTTACTGAATACTTGCCGAATAGAACTGGTAAAATTATCCCTCGCAACGTTCAGTCAAACTGAAAACATCTCGTAAAAGTGCACCCACATCTAGGCGAGGAGCTTGCGTCATCGGCGTTAGCCAATCAGCAGTCGAGTTAAATATAGCTCTATGGAGTTTTTCCTCTTGTGGGAATTTAATCTTTTAATAGTGGGGGAAATTAAACGTCAAGTCAAATGTTATGTGCCGTGCGATGTTATGAGAGAAACTAGCAGTCTATTCGGTATTCCTAATCAAGTTTGACGTTTTAATATCACGAGTAGGGAAAACCAAAAGGTGGCTTCGGTTTTTGATAATTATTTTGTTTACACAGCTAAGTTTCTAGAGGGCAGCACCCGCCTTTCATTTCCGATTTGACACAACAGCCACAATGATAAAGGCGACAATTGCTTATTAATTGACTTCAGTCATAGAACAATTTTTGCATTAGAATATTTAAATGGATAATATTATAAATGGATTATATATATATATATAAGTGTGTGTGTGTTAATTTGCTTATGTATCTATTTTACTATGAAATCCGCCAGTAGGTTTATCGTACAACAAAAAATTGCTCCATTCTGATTGTTTGTTATGATAGCTGTGTAATTCTAACCCAGTTTGACATAATAATTCTGACAAAGTTGTAATATTAAATTTAAATATATGTAAAAGACTAACACTCATTTCTATATGGTTGTTTTACATACAATTCATCAATACACACGTACCACTCTAAAATGTTTATTCAAATACTGTATATACCACCAACCAATTCATTCAGCTGAATACCTTGATCATTACAACAATCAAAGTAATAAAACCAAGGAAGTAATCAGACTTAAACTTGTTAAAACATGAAAAACCTTAATGATACATAAATTATATAATTTAGTTTATATTAAATTAAATTACATAAACAGGCTGGATATAAAGTAATTTAATATTTTATTGACTACATACAGTACTATTAAACATACACACACATACACACACACACACACACACACATGAACACACCAGTGTACATGTTTAAGAGCCACATTACAGGATACATGGGTATCAGATACTAATTACAGATCTTCCAGTGCTTGATCTATGTCATCCACCTGTCTTTTTAGATTTGTCCACTGTTCTTGATTTAGTGCTATGCCTAGAAAATAAGCAAAACTTATATTTAAAAAAAATTCTCTTACAAAATGAATACATATTAGGATGCAGAGTGGATAGAGTGGAACACACAGAGTATTCAAATAATGAGTATACAAGTTTGGTTTTTGGTCAAGACAAAATATTGCTTCTAGTTGGCTGCCATATATTTTGGGACCTTTTTATAATTTATTATTTTCTAAGGAATGCCACATCTGTCATTATGCTGTTTTTCAGTTTTTAAAGTTCTTGATGTAGCCATAATGTACTAAATGGAAACATTTATCAAACAGATTTTAAGTTGATAGCAAATAAAAGGCAAATTGCACAAATGTTCTCCTAATTCGGGCTAATAAATACATTGTGTTCAAATGAGTACATATTATTTAACAGAAGTGTAAACCTTTGACTAATTACATGCACATATTGGTAACAAAGTTTGTTTGGTTGGTTTAGCTACAGCAGCGGTCACCCCCTGGGACATATGGAGAGTGGTCACAGAAAGACGGGTAGGAGTCAAATACGAATCCATAACCTGGAAGTTTGTGCACAATGCTGTCACCTGTGCACTGTGTGGTAAACAGTTCTCTATATATTGTTATTTTCAACAGATTGATAGTTTCCTCATTGACAAATAGTAAAATATACACTTGTGATATAAAAGTTTCCAATATTTGAAGAAGAAAAGCTCAAAGAAACAAGATCTATATTTGCATGTGCAGTCAAAATATGCATTGGCAAATATTCAAAGTACACATTTTAATTAACAATCAGAATTTAATTACCAAATATATATGTATTAGCTAATGAGCTGCAGGTTTTCAATGAACTGTTTGCATTGATGGCACAGCATTAGGCATATCAGACATTATTTATCTAGCGATGCTACCAAGTCATTAGTGCATGGGCTTGTAATGCTGAGACTGGACTATTGTAATGCACTCCTCATTGGACTACAGGATACCATGATGAACAAGCTACAATGTGTACAGAACACAGCAGCTCGCATTGTGACTAGGACAGCTCGACCTAACCATATTATGCCCATGTTAAAGAAACTCCATTAGCTGCCAGTAAAATATGGAGCTTTTATAACACATGTATAAGGCATTGCAAAGCCAATCTCCTGTGTACTTAAGAGACGTTGCAGGTATATACACCAGGCAGGACTCTCAGATCCCAGAATACACAACTATTAGTAGTTCCAAAGATGCAGACTACATCATATGGCAACAGATGTTTTAATTATGCAGCACCTAGTCTCTGGAATACACTGTTGCTGACATCAAAGAAAGTAAGACAATAGAGACATTAAAAAACTCATTATTTTCTAGTCAACTATGGCCATTGAACATATCATTCTCAATAATGTGAAAATATAACATGTTTATATCTTATATTGTCTTTTAGTCAATATTAGTTTGAGATAATCTTATAACAGTATATTACAGTGATTTAGCTTAGTTGGTTATATCTTGTTTTAATTTTTTGTTACGTATATTATTATGTCATAATACTAAACACCACTATATTGTAATATTTAGTTTTACAGGAAATATGTTTTGCAATGTAAAACACTTTTGAACATAATATATTTTACGAAGAGTGCTATATAAATATGGTATATAAAAAATTAAAATGTTCAAAATGTAGAATATTGAGAAACCATTTATGCCATGCAATGGTGTACCTAGGAACTGCAGAGTGGTGCAGCAGTGGTGTAAATTTCACAAGTCTAATTAAACTTTGCAATATGGTGGGGGAAATTGAATGCAAAGTTTAATTACCATGGTGTTAAATATTCATGAATGATAATTAATAGTATGTAAACATTAAAAGATTATAAGTCTTAATATTTAATAACTGAAAATTACCAATAATATTTACCCTGATTGAGCAGCAACCCATCTTTGGTGTGAGTTTTTAGCATTCTAGTTACTGTGAAGTATTTCTGTCTGTATGTATTTCTTAATCATTCCTATTTGTATTATAGTCTTTTGTCTGAAGAATTAGCTGGTTGATCACTCAAAAACATTCGAAGCCAAAGCATCGGGTTGGAAAACATTTCATCATAGAATTACTGGAAACACCTTCATCAGTTCTATGATGTATTGAAAGAATGTGATCTAATTATTTTTCTTTAAAATATAGGTGGTACCTCTGTCCACTCCAGAATAACAATTAGAAGTGTTTAAAATTCCACATTCTACATCAAAGAAGTTTAATAGCTGAAAGTACCAAAAATACACACGTTAATCAAGCACTCATTAGGGCTTTTATTACTCTGTTTACTACAGAGTATTTCCACACATTTCTATTAATTAATCACATTAAACATTATTTTCCTTTATTCTAAGTTGACAATATATATTAGTTAGCTATTGGTCTTGTATGTGTTATAACTCATAAAAAATAAAACTCTGCAAAGCAGTGCCATCTAGCAAATTCCTTTTGGCAAGCTTCCTCATTGTAAAACAAGCAAATAATACCTATTTCTGACAAAAAAGGCTTGTATTCTATCAATATTTGTAATGAAACAAAGGATATAAATGTGACATGCCATTCTTCACTATTAATTAAAGTGATGCATATAAATAAGTCTCTTCTGACAAAAGTGAGTACCTTAAGAATGAGCAAAGTGGCTTGTAATAATACATCAAGCATTCCCCTCCTCCACATACAAAGAAAACAAACCTTTTTTCCCTGGTTTCAGGTCTCCATCTTTTTCATAATATTCTCTGATGTTCACATATTTTTTGCCTTTAAAGTCAGATACTGTAGCAAACTTCATCTTTGTTAACTGAAATAAGATATTAGTTCATTGTATAATTTCTGAAAGCAGACTTGTGATGCATTGCTAGTTAAATTTACTAATAATACATTTACCGTTCTTTAGAATAAATACTATTATTTGAATAGATCACTATCAACTTTTGCATATTATTATTATTATTCACAAAGGTATAAAACACAAATGCATATGTAACATATGCTTTCAGTTCATTGTAACAACAAAAAACATGACATTGATTTTATAGACTTTACATCAGAATTAATATTTAATTATTACATCAAACATATTTTCATTTTCTCCAGAACTTCCAGCTTTTGTAGCAGGTTTCTTCTGCATTTTTTTCACTTTCTTTTTTGGAGCCTGACGATATAAAACATGAGTTTTTACACACAGAATAATGGTTAATACACATTTAAATCTGTTGAAGTCAACTTATTCAAAATTTATATAAATTGATTATTTCCTAAAATACTGTTATTCAGTTTTAACTTTATTTAAAATATACAAACCTCATTTTCTGATTCAGAATCAGTGCTACTAATGTATTCCTTTGATTTTGGCATTATAATATCTTTTCAAGCTGAAAAGAAAATAATAGTTATAATCCAGCATATTTACAACAAACAAATATAATAGATTAGACCATGTTTCAATAAAAATATATTAATATATGACAAGAACCTTTTATAAAATCATCTCTGTCATTTCTGTGTCTGTGTACTCTTAGGTCATGAGCTGATTCCAAGCCAACAGTGCCTGGGGCACCTCCACACTGATTAATTTCAGTGGTTAATTAGAATTTCTGTTATTTAGTCTGTAATTAAGTATGGCTCCACGATGCTACTTTTTGAACACAAACACAGAGATAAAAGGTGACTCAAGCCATTACTTAGCAAGTAGTGCAAAATAAGTTGGCTTAAACCAGAAAGAGAAGACACAAAACATAACACCACCAAACACAGTCAAACTCAGATATTTCCCCGAAATAATAACTAAAGTTGCAAGTAATATTGAAACTGATGGCAAAATATAGATTTTTTATATACAAAATTCAGCAAGCGTATATTTATTCACCGGTTTTTAGTTTTGTGATCAGGTGAGTAAAAGCTAATTTCCAGGTTTTATGTCACCGCTATTAAATTTGTAGCAGCAACTTTATTGGTTAATAAATGGATATTCATTTTACCTGTAATAAATAATCAGAATTAGTTTAAGGAGACAGCAATGTCCAATGATGATCAATTGTTATATGAACAGAAGAAACCATTCCAGGGCCAGAATTTTCTTTAATTCAGTTACCCCTGGGCAAGTAGATTGGAAATGCACTTGCCCAACAAATGTTCACCTGATCCAAAATTATCGTTTATTTTTAAACCTGCTATAATTCACTACCATGCACCACCATTTAAATAGGCATTGTGGTGTCTTAAGCCAAGATTCCATATATGCAGTATGCGTTATGCAAATCAGACAAAAAATGGAAAAGGGGTGTCCGAAACACATGGATACCCCAATGTCACATACCATGTATATGGAATCTTGGCTTTATATAATCTTGGAATTAGCCACGCACAGCCAGCTTCGCATCGTGGATTATGGAAGTGTTAACGGGGAAATTTTGAAATTGGCTTTGGAAGTGATTTTGCATGGAAATAAACGCCATTTGGCTAATTTTTGGTATGAAAATTTACTTGCCCTGGGCAACCAATTTTTTCAGGCCCTGAACTATTTACACGAACAATGTAAGCTACATCATGTAGCAAAACAAACATTCCCTGCAGCCACTAAAAGTTTACAAGTCAATGCTATCTCAATTTTGGTCTTTTGAGGGCATTTACTGATATCTTCAAACTAATGTAAACATGTCATAAATGATAAGCACAGATAGTTTATGGATACCACTTGGTTTTCTTTAATGTAATACTGTTATTTATAATGTAATGGCAGTATCAAACATAGACATCTGAATTCAAAAAGATATAATTTACAAGTTCCATACACATGATAATTACAAACAATACATCCATAGAGATAAACTCGTGGATTCATTTCTTGTTTTTATTCTTCTGTTTTACATTCATTGATGTCATTTCATTGCAATCTTTAAACTAAATTATAGTAAGACTAAGCTCCCAATAACCAATGTAAAGCCAAAAACACACAGAATGTGTCAGTCCCAGAGGCCTTGCTATACAGTTACAGAGGGGTGCACCATCCTGCCCTTCCTACTGCCCACCCTGCCCCACAGAATCCTCACCTTGCCCCACAAATCCCCCATTGATATACCCATAAACCAATGTTGATTCTAGGATTGTTAGGAAGTGGGCCCCAGGTGTCATGTCTGTTGATGAAGCATCAAAGGCACAAAGATATTCATTTCGCCATGATTGTTGACAGTTGTCATGACAATATTTATAAAAACTTAGAAGACACACCCTCATTGGCCAATTATCAACGTCTCAGCCAAACAAACAGCATGTAACAATGCATGATTAAAAACTAAGTAATTTCAGTAAGTCATTCATTACTCGGAATATTTAGTGGGTGTATCATATAATGGACAGAGATTTGATGGTAGATTGCGGCTGATGAATTTTTTTTCTTCCAAAGTGGTTACGTAGCTGAGTTTGCTGGCGCTAAAGGTCTGAGCAGTCAATGCCCTTACGTTGGCTCCCGATATCGGTGAGCACTTGCGCACACTCACAAATCTGTAGCAAAAAATAGCAGCTGAGCATAATACAGTTTTATTTGGTCTAAAATTGGGTTGATGCTTTCAACATCTTTGAAGATGTTCAAACAAAAATAAAATATCGATGTGATTGTAAGACATTGGCTCAGATCTTTATATCCATAAACATCCAAAACAGGCTCATGCACACTTAGTGTTCGTCTCTTTATCACTAGCATATACGGTTCCAATGTTCAGCTTGCGACTCTACTTCCGAGCACCAGAAATACGCATATTTGCCGCATGCTCTTTGAGTGCTCGGGCCTTTAAAGCCAACGAACATGGTTCTGATGCTCAATTGTTTTCACAATATCTGTATCAGGAAACATTGTATGAATCAGAAGATCACCTGCATAGGTAAAAGACATCACCCCCACAAAATGCACCATTCCAATTTGCTGGCGCAGCAGACTTTCAAGCAATGTGGTCTAGAGCAACTGCTGTGTGATGAGCACCACAGAGGCTGTGCTGAACAAGCGACAGCCTGGGGATACTCTCCGAAGTACAAGCATGCAAGCTTTGTGATACAGTGTGCAGCTAAGAGTGTCATAACTGCACCATATGGAACTTTTACAGGAAAAGGGAGATTTATCGTAGTTTTCAGAGTACGGACGTAATGAAGAACAGAAAATCATTATGATTCCGCAGTAATCTGCAATATGTACATTCTACCTGACCATGCAGTGCTTATCCATTCAAAACTGTTACCTGATGGTGCTCATACTATAAAAATTATCTGAGGAATGCTGACAAGAAACAATTATGTGCATTTACTATTTAGTAGGTTAAGTAAAGTTGTGAATATATCTGAAAAACTGAGTATGAATGTGGTAGCATAATCATTATAAATTTTGATTAGCAGGCAGAATGACTCACGTCGATCTTGGCCCACCTATTTGATTGTTAAAGTAGTATTCCTATGTTTTATCATATATAATTAAATGGCCAGCCTAATTAAATATATGTGTGTTTATGTACAAAAATAAAATGTTACTTGAATGTCTATGTGCTTTTACGCTATATAATTATCATGTCTATGTCGGCTCTAGTTGCTTTAGCATTGTTTCATTGTGTAGATTGTGGTTGTTGGGCATGTTTGAGTTGTGCATGTAAACAAGGTTGGTGCAGGAAGTCATAGTCATTTCACTCAATACATTAAAACATTGGAATATGTGTCGTACAATCGGGCTGTAGTCGATCTGCAGAAGATCTTCGGCTTCTGGGCAGAATACGAGAACTGCGACCGCTCTGCCCACCAGCTCCTCCGAGCATATACCCGCCTATACTGACCACGAGTGTAGGCCTACATGGGTGACCAGTATTATTATTCAAAATAAACTGTTTGATATATATATATTATTCCAATAGACTACACTGTAGGCCCTATAAATATAACTATATATATATGTGTCTATCTATCTAATAAATATATCTATCTATATATAATTATACATATATATATATATATATATATATATAGTAATCGACATGGACCGAGATCGGCGACATACAAACACCTATCTACAAATAACACTTTAATGGAATGTGGCCAAGATCAACATATATTTATGATACCCACGTCGATCTCAGCCCATTGGCATTATGGTGTGAGCAACAATTTTATTGTTAATCACTTGGAATACCTGGGCCGAGATCAACATGGGCCGAAGTCGACGGACCCTGGCAGAGTAGCACAAAAATATATTCCCCATTACTGACATTAGCCCTAATGATTCAGTTATTTATCCAACTTCTTAGCCTTAGCTTTGCCCTAGGCCCAGTAATTTTAGGCCCGCTAAGTTACGCCTTAGGGACCGACACTAGTCAAAATTACCCTATCATTAGGGACGTTGTTACGTCGTGAATATTATTTGACAAGTGCTTTTAAATGGGTATAGGGAAAATTGCCTTAATATTTCACGTAATAACTATAAATTAAACAAATAAACAGAATGCATATAGCTCTATCCCCTAACCTAATTTGTTTTGAAATCGGGGATATAATTGTTAAATGACGTTACGTCAAAAACAGGCCTTTTTGACAAAATGGTCCGCGATAGGGGGTCTGTTTACCCTCTTTGCGCATGGCCTTGGCAATATCTATTAACAAAGCGCCATGTTGTTGCCAATATTCCACTCTTTCTAAATATGCTGGTTTCCCTATGAAAATACAAAACTAACCTAGTCTGCGATCACTTTTAAATCTAAAATACATCTATTAATAATTGAACTAGAAAAGGGAAACCACCACTGTGATAAAGCTGAGAATGTTTTCTCTTTAATGGTATAATTTTAATGGTATAGTTTTTGATGTGAAACTGTCCGTGCTGCGGAATGGGGTCCTCCAGTGCCAAATGTTTCGGTTGTTATACAATCAGATCAAATCTATGCCTAATTTAGCCCATCCTATTTTATGTGTGCTATATGCATAATAATATACATAGATATTATGTTTAAACATCTGTTTAAAAAAGGTTGCTTGGTTCAAGTTTTCTGACAATTGATGCACGATTTAATGAGACCATGGATTATGTCCAACATTAAAATTGCATCAATTCAATGTCGTCTTTTCCATTGGATTTGTCCAATTTGTCACCGTAATATGATTTACATGCATATAATATGTATATATAACTACATTCTAATCATAAAACATATTGTATGTGGTTAATTTCTTTATAAAATATATAACAGCACAACACCTGAACTTATTTTTCACTGTATGTCGATTTTAATTGTTTTTTATGTCTGTGGATTAAAAATATATGCATTGGACCTTAGAGTAGTCATTTTCTACCCTATCGAGGTATATATTTCCAAAATTATGTAAGGAAACCATGTCAACTTATATATTTACTTATTATTCTCTTCAAGACCTATCTAGTGAAACAAAAATGGATGTTCTACGACTAATTTGAAAATTTCACCATTTCTCACATTGGACCGCTCTAAAATAAACAGTCTAAATTTGCTGATTGGGGTTTGGGCCAATTTTGCAGCCTTATTTCTGAAAAATATGATAACTTGATATATATTTATTTATTTTAATGTGTTATACATAAATATTACATTACAAAATGATGAAAACAGGTCAGTGATACAATTATTTGGTGAGTTATGACGTTGATAAACCTTCACCTCTGGCAATGGTACATTTCTGGAATTATACTTTTTCTGACCTGTCAAATAAGTGGCGATATTTGGGGCATATTTTAGCCGATTACTCAATAATAATAAAAGATAGCCCCATTAAACTATATATTTTCTTCATAGTTATGACAAGACCTATCCAATGAGCCATAAATTGAAGCTCTATGATTAGTATCAAGTATGTGAGTATGTCTATGAGTATGACCATTCTATGTGAAATTCAAAGAATAGTTTTTATTACAAATTACCTCATCCAACAGTCGCTGAGAACATTAAAAATTCTCCTTTAGTTTAGAAATAACTTTAACTGTTCAATTATTGAATTAAGACTAAATCTACGCGGAAAATAAAAATGCGAAACAAGCAAAACTGAAGACTGTGATTGTGAAGTCTGAAGAGAAAACAATCGCAACTCGAACGCTAATTAAAACACAATAAAAATAATTAGTTAGAATATACAGCAGCTAGGGTCCTAAAACAAACCTTGCAACTGGATTTCACTAAAACAACTGGACAAAGAACTAATTCCTAATAATTTTTTTCTATATTAAACGCCTAGGATTTTCTCCTTTCCTTGCTTCAAAGACCCGCGCTAGCAAAATACGAAATAATGATTGGCTAAAAATGTTATTTGAACTATTTACCGTAACAAACATAAACGATATTTGTGGTAAATGTAGTGAACGAGTATCTATGCTCAAGACAATTACATAGTAAGAAATGGAAACGTGGCGTGGGGACTTAAAACCCCTATCTAATTATACTGTAATATTTTGTGGGTGTGACAAAAACAATAGTTATGCACTGATGCCGTCCTTAAAAAATATAAACATATAAAAGCACATATATATTCAGTTAGCTGCCACTCGATATATGTGTATATAGATGGTAGTATGAAATATATGGACTTTTGATTGATTGATTTTCTTTTGTTTCATGATCTATGATCATGATCATGAAACAGGTATAGCACACGAAAGTGTAAGCACTTATTTCCAGTGTGGTCCCTTTTATTGAGCGGTAGTCCACACGAACTGACTTTGATGCTCTTAATTGATATGATGTAAATGTGTATGGCTAAACCTGATGTTTCACCCCGGAAATGTTTAATGGGGACGTAATGACAGCTGGATTCATTCTATTATTACACAGTTCAGACTCATGGAAATATGGAAAAGTCAATTTAATGTTCTCTGATTCTATTCAGTGTAAAATTGTGCAATAACTAAAAAAATCAGATGGTCAAAAGTATTCGATGGTGAATTTTAGTCAAATGATGTATGTGTCAGTTTTATAATTTAAGGGGAGGGGTTTATAAACGGCTATATATATTGTGTAAATACACATAATTGAAATGAATCAGGTAAATAACATATTAGCTTAATATGGCTGCTATAAAATCAGAACTTGTCATACCATCCTGGAATAGTAGGGGCCACTGTGATTATTAATCGTCTTGACTACACGGAAAAGTTATTAAAAATATTCATATTCTTCTGAAAATATTATTATATCAATGGTGAATGGTATCTCGAGTATGGATTCCAATGTGTTACAAACAGGTCGGCAGCGTGGTGGATGTGCTTATTGTATAGCATACTGCAACGGACGCACAGCCATGTAAACTCAATGCTGCCAGGTTTACCACTAACTTTATTCACTCTGTACGTACACAGGGTACTCAATACACTGATCCAGACATCACGTGATGGTCGTAACCTTGACCTAGGTCTATGTGCGACAGCTAGTGCTATTAATATAGTGTATTCCAAGGAACTAGATATATAACATCTCCCTTTCTTTTTTTTAAAGAATTAATATTTCAATTAATTTTATATGATACAATATTCTTGCATGAATGTAAATATATATTTATATATATATATATATATATATATATATATATATATATACATGTATATATATTTATTTAACTTTGGTAATCAGCTAATATTTCTAGTCTACCCGTAATCAAACAAATGAACACGACTAATTATAGCATTATGTAAATATCTGGTTCATACTAACTGTTCAGACTATGCATGCAATGTCATACAAATAATGTATTACGCATAAATTCATCCTCGTGAGAATCATATATCATAATGACAATCATAATGTGAATAAATATGAATAATGCAGAATAAATCAAATGTTACGAATTAATATGTGATAATGTCCATATCTATACTGTTCTTATTCTTCTTATTTTAACATATAAAAATCTTGCTGGCATTTTTATTGTGATGGTGCGATATTCTTGTGGCTCTGTCGGTTTTGGTAGTGGGGATTGTATCGTTGGTGTTGCACGTTCCGTTGATGGTGTACGTAGGCTCTGGCTCGTTTTCTGGCTCTGGCTCTTCAATTTGAGGTGATAACAAAGACTGTTTATATTTAAGCTCTCTGGTAATACTATGTTCTCTCTTATTTTTAGCGGAGAGTTTCGATTCCTTCAATATTGCCCTGTCTCTATCTCTACCACATATATGATGGTGGTTCTGCCGACGCGCGAACTACTTTCGCTGGTTTCAACGCCGTGAAAACTGTTATGTGGAGACTATAGTGATTTATAAAGGTTATTATTGATTAAATGTTTGTTTAGATGGAAAGAAACTGCCACTTCTATAAATTTAAGATTTGAAACAGGTCTGTAATTGTTTAGAATATTACAGTCCATAGCGTGGTTTTTTATTAATGGTTTTATAAAGGCAGCTTTCATAGATCTTGGAAAAATACCTAGAGATAATAATGTATTAACTATATTTGTAATTGGGTATATTTATACATACTGTGGCTTCATAATAACCGATGCATTAAAGTGACATGTCAATGTATTCCACGTATAAGTAAATTTAAGATTGCAGGTTAGAATGATCATGTCAAACTATATAAGGAACAGTCGGTGTTCTGAGGCAAACTATGGCAGGATAATGGCTATTGCAGTCTTGGCATTACATAAGATATCAAACGTAGGTCTCAATGTAACCATAAGCCAGTAATAAAAACTACCAAAAGGGATCAAGCTACCCTTAGGTCTGATAAAATGGCATGCTATATCAAAATAAACGCGATTTGGGGGGATGAAATGAGACAGCATGCCCAGTATCGTTGATATCGTCCAAGCTGAAGATGAAATTAGTACATTATCTAGAAATAAATACATTGACTTGTATAACAGTGCATCATACAATATTCCTTTTATGAAAAATTACCTGAGTTGGATTATAAATTCAATTATTATGTATCACTGGATCAAGTAAAATGATTTTACCACTGACCATATTAGCAGTGCCATTCATAGGTTAAAGCCTCATACAGATGGGGTAGAAGACGTTTCATCAGGAATACCAATCAATATGGTTCTCATAAGCTGTTTATTCATTTGACTCTGTTGTTCAATATAATGCTGCAACGCGTTGTGTCTCCCAAAAATATATTATTGTCAACATTGAATCCTCTTCTGAAAACCAGGGAACAAATCGGTAAATGACAGCAATAACTATTTTGAGAAGTGTTATTGGTAAAGTAATTGATAATATATTACTTGAAAAACATAGATATGTAAGAACCTCTTCTGATTTGGAATATGGCTTTGAAGCTAAAAATTCTACCGATCATTGCACATTTGTAATATAGGATTTATTTTACTGTTATATCAGTAATAATTAACTCATCTATGTTCCTTGTATTGCTGGATGCATCCTGAGTGTTTGACCGGGTGAAATATATAAAACTCTTTTAGTTGTTCATAAAGTGTAATCTGTGTCCTCTTACGTGTCATTTCCTAACAAGTATGTAAACCAACTAGTTCCGCGGGGTTAACCTGGCCCATTTAGCCTACCATGTGCACAAAAGTGGCCGTAAAATATAAATCATCATCAATCATCACCCTCGGGAATGGATGTTATAGTAATCCATTTTCACCTTCCAATGGAGTAAAGCAAGGAGGAATACTATCACATACTCCATCTGTATCTAAATAGGGAAGTACTACAAGTTCACAGAAGCGCATATATTTAGGTTCATATCCTATTGGCATTGAAAATGTTAACAAAATTCTTTGTATAATAGTATGATAACGTGATATTATGTGGAAAACAAATTAATTGTCCTTCCGACTATTTCCAGTGTGTACTCTGCAGCTGTTGGGTTTATTTTGCAGCTGCTGCAAGGTATAAATATTCTTATTCCGTCTCCTTATACTATTGTACCTCTTATTTAGATATTCATTCATATTTCTGGCACCACAATGTAATACCTCATACTTAATTGAACTGAAATTCAGCTATTATCTGACGATCAGTGAATCAAGAACTATAACCAAAGCTTGTGATACGTGGTAATGCAAACGTCTTTCCGTGCATATCGCATGCACGCCAAACTGTTCGATAAATAGCAACTGGACCTGGACAGTTGCTGTGGTAGCGGAAAGCTAATTATGTGTACTTCAGTATCATTCAGAAAAAGTATTCTCAAATTATTAATTGTTTTAGAGAATTGATTAACCCTTAATTTACATGCCTTTAGATAAGTTTAGAAGTAGGCTCAGTACATCGAATTTTATTGATCTGATCATATCTAACAGTGATGGTACTTTTGTTGTAATTTCTATATTGTTTATCGATCTGATGCATGCAGGTACATCACATCTGATCATCAATAAGAGCGTTGCGATGGTGCAGTGGTTAGTGCACTGTCCTGAAAACACCTAACTTGTCTGTTGGAATTCGGATCATACCTGTATTTGTGGAAATATTTCCCTAGACAGCCCTCGGCCGACAATCCCATATGTGACTGTGTGAGCGCCAAGGTTAATTAAGCAACTCAACTGATCTCAACTAACAGGCTGTCTAATTTAAACATACTAGCTAGTCCAGATATTAAATTCAAATAAATACATAGCATATATGAAAGTCTCATTTATTATGACTACATACTATTGCCATTCCCCTTTTGTGCTATCGACTATAATATCAACCTTTTCCACTAACCCGGCATTTACTTATATATTCACGTTACGCTTTCTTGTACACTGGACATATCTCTCACGCCGGGATTGCATTTGATAGTTTATGCTATTAATTGTTGTTTGTGGGTGACTGACTTTGTTTATCAGTATAAGGGTCGAGGCTCCTATAGCTGATAGTGATTGGAACTGGGTCGAGAGGCTGCTAGTATAAACTACTGATATAATGTAAGGCCATGCAACCTTATTGCTGCAGTGAAGCAACTTAATAATTGTCCATTGAGATATTAAAAACACATTTCTTTACTGGGAAATGTCGGATTATAAAGATTTAACTTCCAAAAGACAGTTAAGTTCGTAAAGTAAGTTTACAAAAAGCATCATTTAAAGTAATTCACTGAATGGGAT
The DNA here is from genome assembly GCA_025642065.1 of Paralvinella palmiformis. NCBI lineage: Eukaryota > Metazoa > Annelida > Polychaeta > Terebellida > Alvinellidae > Paralvinella > Paralvinella palmiformis. The sequence continues at coordinate 148,854 of JAODUP010000079.1, read as the reverse complement.
TTTGTTGTTGTTATAATCTACATACAATATATATATATATATTTAGTTCTTTGGTTTATCAAAAGCGTTTTATATCATCAAACAAGTAATTAATGCTCATAACAGTATATATATAGAAGGCAACATATTGAAGTTTAAAATATTAAATATCACCTTAATAATATAGTATGCAATGTACCGCAGTATTCAATATTATGTCCTCTTCAAGATGTGACATATGTCGATGATATTTCCAAATGTACTAATTAACCGTCATACTCTCTCCTCTGGTGACGATACATGTTTATGTTTTTAAAGTTCTAATACAGATGATTTATTTTCAGTCAAATTCTAATTTTACCGATTTATTCGACTGGTTCTGTGTCAATCGCCTATCCGTAAAAAGTATTAAAACAAGGTACGTAATAACTAAAGTACGTTATAAGAAGTGTGATTTCTTGGTGGATTTAGCATTTGTTCTTATTTATCGAATACCAAGTGTAATGGTGTATTGATCCTTGCTTTCACCCCTAATGCGCATGAACGGAAGTTTAACTCGTTAGTTGGCTGAGTCGTATTTACACTGTTTGGCAGTGTTTTGCGTGACAGCAGCAAATAACAATGACTCGTAAGTGCTGAAGTGTATTAATGTCACATACTAAATACTGTTTAATACCATTTAGTGAAGAATTTATTGTCTGTTATTTTTCTTGTCTAAAAATATTAGTTCCAATTATTACTAGGTCGATGTTTTGTCGTAAAAATTAAGTGGTCCTATGTCAGTATCTGAGTATGTAACTGAGTATGTCATGATGAAGTATAGATTTAGAGTCTATTGCAGTGGAGTCTAGATCTATACTATACTATCAGTTTATCATTATGAGTCTGTCCTTTATATCACTTGTATATTTCTTGTGTTGTAAATGCAAGATGCAGTTTTCTTTCACCTCTGCTGGCTCTGTGACCTAAATTATTTATTGTCATAAGCCTGATAAGTAGGGAAGGTGGTAATTTTTGTCATCTTGTCATAACTAAGAAGAAAATATATAGTTTAATGGGGCTATCTTTTATAGTTATTGAGTAATGGGCTAAAATATGCCCCAAATATCGCCACTTACTTGACAGGTCACAAAAGTCTAATTCCAGAAATGAGCCAGAGCCTGGCAGAGGGGAAGGTTTATGAACCAAATAATTGTACCACAGACCTGTTTTCATTATTTGTGTAATGTAATATTTATGTATAACACATAAAAAGAAATAAATATGTATCAAGTTATTATATTTTGCAGAAATAAGGCTGCAAAATTGGTCCAAATACCAATCAGCAAATTTATTTCATGGCGATCTGAAGTAAGAGATGGTGAAATTTAGTCATAGAACATCCATTTTTATTTCATTAGATAGGTATTGCAGAGAGTGAGAGACTAATAAGTAAATATATAATTTAACGTGGTTTTCTTAACATTATTTAGGAAATATATACCTCAATAGGGCAGAAAATGACCACTGTAAGGTCCAGTGCATATATTTTTTATCCACAGACAAAAAAGCAATTAAAATTGACATACAATGAAAAGAAGTTCAGGTGCAATACAATATGTTTTATAATTAGAATGCAGTTACATGTACATATTATATGCATGAAAATCATATTATGGTGACAAATGCAATGAATTATTTTTCAAGTAAGTCGGACAAATCCAATGGAAAAGACGACATTCTATTGATGCAATTTTAATGTTGGACATAATCCATGGTCTCATTAAATCATGCATCAGTTGTTTTATGTACATCTAACAAATTTAAATGCAAATAATTGTGAATGCAATGCAACTTTATCACCCAAAAAATTGCCTTTCCGTGTTTTATCTTAGGCCGGCATACTTGAACCAGTCAACCTTTTTTAAACAGATCTTTATTTCTCTAGTAAATCTGAAATATTCACAATGTGCATGAAATTTAGTCAAATATAATATCTATGTATATTATTATGCATATATCATACATAAAATAGGATGGATGGGCTAAATTAGGCATAGATTTGATTGGATTGTATAACAACCTAAACATGTTGATCTGATGCTGTGGGAATCTATGAGATATGGTGCTTGAGGGCCTCTGGGTTTTTCCCATTGTGCAGCACGGATAGTTTCACATAAAAACAAATATTATACCATTAAATAGAAAACATTCTCAGCTTTATCACAGTGGTCGTTTCCCTTGTCTAGCTCAATTATTAATAGATGTATTAATGTGGTTTAGATTTAAAAGTGATCGCAGACTAGGTTAGTTTCGTATTTTCATAGGGAAACCAGCATATTTAGCAGACATGGGGTCAATTTTGGAATTGATGGTCAATTCCGGAATTATAATTGATTATTTAAAAAAATGAATTGGAATTGAGAAATTTTGAATTTGAAGTTTCCTACAAAAAATAAATCTAAAAATGAATGTACTATTTTTACAATGTTAACATTTACATGTGGTGTTACCAATATACTGGAACCATAATGATCCGGAGCTTTGGTTTCTTGCTTGTAGTTCGGGGAGTATCCCCAGGCTGTCGCTTGTTTGGCACAGCCTGCTTTTTGGTTCCTTTTGTTTGTTTGTTTTGATGTTTGGGGAGAGTCCCCAGGCTGTCGCTTAATCAGCACAGCCTCTATGTTGGAGTGCAGAATGGAAAGATGGAGCCGAACTACCCTGAGGGTGGTCACTGCCGGAGTGTTTTACGTCCTCAGAGGGTCTAAAACGTCCCCCTTTTTAAATAATTCAGTGGAGACGGCAGTGCCATTTAATGTGGTCAGCCACCCACGATGTTGTGAGCTGAGAAATTAATCCCTGGAAAAGTTCTAACTTGTGACCGTTGGCACCAAGTGGCGGCTGCTTAACCACTAGGCCACCAGAGCTGGTTTTGGTTTTGTTGTTCTGGGAGAATCCCCAGGCTGTCGCTTAATCAGCACAGCCTCTATGTTCCAGTGGTTGAGAAATCTCCTCCCCCACCACTCACAGGGGAGCAGTAGGGATAAGATGGAACCGAAATACCCTGAGGGTGGTCACTGACAGAGTGTTTTACGTCCTCAGGGGGTTTTTAACTTCCCCCTTTATTTTAAATAATTCAGTGCTCACTGGTTCCTTATATATATATATATATATATATATCAGATATGCAACCCCAAGTGAGCATTTAACCAATTAAAATGGTCTATATACCATGGACTCCGCCCCCACTGTGACACCACCACATAGCATACCTGTAATCTATATAGAGATATTGCTATTTAGGAATTAATTAATTTTATCATCTCACTGGGAATGCCAATCTGGAGTCAAAGATTGCCCCTCCTCTCATCAAACTGTGACTACTATAGCCTGTCCCCAGACCTAACTGTTTAATAACCATTTGAGAGATTTTGTAAACTTACCATATGTCATTGATTTAGTACCCAGCAGGGTTGTGAAAGTAAATACAGGGTCTGACCCCTGCTGGGCGGAGCTAAGCAAATACATTCCTTTCAAGGCTCCTACTGGGCAGTGGAATATAAACACACCTTTGATGATTAAAAATATACTCTTACATGGGGATGCACCCAAGACTATGATCCACCAGGTGATATAATACCTCTAGCTAAAAGCGCCTTGTGGTTAGGCTTGTGCTAACTTGACCATATTAACACTTACATGTGCTGTTACCAATATACTGGAACCAAATTGATCCAGAACTTTGGTTCCTTTGATATATATATAATATGCACACTGACTGTGACATTGTACATGTGCATTTAACCAATTAAAATGGTCTGGATACCTTGGGCTCCACCCACAACACAGTGACACCAGCACATAGCATGTCTGTAATCTATATAGAGATATTGCTATTTAGGAATGCTTAAAACAGTCAAAATTTAATTAAATCCACAAATTAATTTACCATTTAATTTTTAATTCAGAAATATTTCTTCCATGACATTCCTACTTGGAATATAAACTACTTTTGGAATTGATAAATTTGAGGTGGAATTGACCAAATGGAATTGACCCCATGTCTGATAATTAGAAAGAGTGGAATATTGGCAACAACATGGCTAGCTTCATTTGTTGATAGGTATTGCACTGGCCATGTGCAAAAAGGGTAAACAGACTCTGTATCGCGGTCCATTTTTCAAAAAAATCTTTGTGCTTCGTTTCGGACATATCATCATTTAATAATTATATCCCCGATTTTTAAAATAAATTAGATTAGGGAATATAGCTATATGCATTCTGTTTAATAATGTAATTTATAGTTATTATGTGGAATATTAAGGCAAGCAAAACAAAACGACTCATTTCACGCGTTATTTTGCTTACGCCTATTTAAGAGCACTTAATCATCTATCATCAGTCAATATTTGACAGATTGAAATTCGTATATAATGTGTGTCCATTAGATTCTAGATTAGATATTTGACATGAACTGTGTAGTTTTATCTTAATATTTAGGTGGCAACCAGCGTGAGTTGGCCCGCCTCAAGAACTTGAAGAAGCAACAAGAGGCAAAAGGCAAGAAAGGAGGAGAGAAAGGAGCAAATTCTGGCCAATCACTTCAGGAAAGACGCCATAGGTAACAGATATGGCTCTGAAGATTTCTGTTCTGAATAACTGAATTTAATAGATGGTGGGATTTAAAAAATCTAAATATGTTTTTCCTTACAGGGATGCAGAGAGAATGCGGGAGAAGCAGCGGAAAGCCGAGGAAGTGAAGCAGAAACCATCATGATGTCAAAAACATCATGACTGTTCCCAAACTACAATTTTTAACTACACATAGTACTGAGGATATGATCACTCTCATTTGTATTATAACCATATTTAGAATATCCATAAAAATATCCCTCGTAGTTCAGACAATAAATGTAGCACATTTACAAGAACAGTTCATCTTAAGTGATTCTGGATTTCTTAGCAATTTATCTTCATTGTTATTTGTTTTTGATGAAATATGCTGGCCGGTTTGTTTTTAATAAAGCATTTTTGGGATTAGTGAGAGACCTATGTCTTTATTACCATTTTGTATTTATCAACAGTTGCTGAATTGTACTGTAAATGTTTTGTTAGGGGCAAATGTTATTAGTAGTTGCACATCACTGACAAAATGCTGGCAATTCCAATAAACATAATCTTTTACACTTGTCTTTCTTTTTGTTGTGTAGACTTCCTGATATATAGAAAATGATTTTATTAGAATAATTATTTGTTTTGTCCAATTTCTTCTATCAACTCGCAATATGTCTGTTATAATTATTCAGACTAAAAACTGTCATATATCTATGTAGACCACTGCTGCAAATGCTAACTTTATGAATTGTAAGCAAATTCTTGATCTTAAATAACAGCCCTGATTTTTCAATTAACTTGCACACAACGTTAAAAAAGGTCAACATTGTGAAAACAAACTGGAATAGATTTCTTTTGCTTCAATTTATAAATGTATATTTATTTATGTTAATTAATTATTCTCAGCAGTTCATCAACTTAATATGTCCAAGATATTAATTATGGCTAGTCAAGTGTTGTTATTGTGCAAGGATTATTACTAAATAAGAACCAATCAGTAGAATATCCTGTATCAATTTCCACCAGTTAGGATAGTTCAGTTTAAGAAATACTTTTGTATATATGCAAGTGTATATCACTCTATATAGAAGTCCTTGATAAATTTATTATAAAACGGATCAGATATATTTTCCCATCTTATAAAATAGAACTTCACACAGAGAACTCCCGCCAGATAGCTGCACCACAATTACTAGTTTTATAGTGTATTGCACATATATTTGATGAGTCATATTTATCTTCATAATGTTGTATGCAATATATCATGAATATCAAGAATGTAGTGTCAAATTCTCTTCAAAGTGTAATAGAATAAACTCAAGCTGGAAATCATTCTCACAAAATCTTGAAAATTAGTTTGTGTTTTAATTTGATGTCTGGACCACAAATAAAATAAGGCAATTTGAAAACAAAATTTTATTACCAATTAAGCCCTGCTTAAAATTCTGTACTGCAGAGTAATTCAATGATACTATTATTTATAATTAAAAAAACTATCGTTCAACCTGTCGGATGCTATACATGATCAGAAACTAGGGAAAACAAACCACATACAGGTTAATACATTTAATTAATCCCCCCCCTCCTACATTATAATCTACATAAAGCAAGGAAATCTTGATGATGTTTACTCTAAATAAAAATAATATTTTGCTCTGTTTGTAAAATAATCGTGCTATCTGTTGCTTCCTGTTTCCGGTGATAAATCTGCAGTTCTGTTCTTTGGTTTTTCATCTGGATCTAACTTTTTGCCTTCCTTCAATCCCTGAATAAATAAGAAGCACAAAGTAACCTTTGTTGAAAATGAGGGTAACGTGAAATATCAAAGCTTGGACAATAACTCTGTATGTTCAATTCATACATTAGTCAGAAAGTTGATATACTTGGCTGATCTTTTTCTCTCTCTGTTACTTTTACAACTATTGTTAATTCATATTAATACTATTATAAGGAATGTATCATTCCATGAACTGTGTTTTGTTCTGTACTTGCTAAACAAAATCTATTTTAACCTAACATCTTACTACATAGTCCATGTGTACAACTAGTACATGTGTACTTGTACTTACCTGATAATATCCAGTGTGATAGCCACTCATATACCAAGATATTAACATGCTATGTAGCGCCTCACTGTCATTATCTAACAGTTCTTCGTCAATAGATGGCGGTCTAGGTATATCCTTTTAAACATGAAAATATCAAATGAGAAAATGGCACACCAGCATCTTAAATCAGTAACTACTTTATATGTGCAGTTATTATTACATCATAATAGTGTTGCAGAATATATGGAAGAAAACTTTACCATTGGATGCAGCCCATTTGGAAAGGTTGGAATTCCAGAACCCAGTGTTGGGGGGAAAAGTGGCTGGAATAAAAATGAAACAAAACATTAGTAACACATATAATCTAACCCAAATACGCAAGTCATATCTTTGGCTCTCTGCCAGTGCCTACCCATACTCAACTAAAACACACCAAGAGTGAAATATCTTTACAACTACACTAACAATCTATGAAGTACAAATGTTATATTTATGTGTTAAGGGCAGTAAAATAATCAAATATTAACTAACACCTGTGCCACCACCCGATTTGTTTACACAAAATCCAAAGAAACTTCAGAATCAATAACCATGTTACATTTCCATCTGTTACTTAATGATTACTGAAGTTGTCACAATTCAGTAAACATACATTAATGTTAAATAGATGACAGCTAGCAACCTGATCCTTGCCGTTTTTTGCATTACTCATATTTTGAGTCTTTATTTAAGATATTATAATATCAATTGATAACAACATGACAGAACCGATATCACAGTTCTGCCGGCAATATATATATATTTTTTAAATGTAAATAACAACTGTGTTGTGATTAATATATGGGTCCCATGTAAATGGATAATTGTAAAAATGTAACTACCACAAGTTACATTATAAACAATAGCAGCACTATATCTACTATGAAACATCATAGAATAACCACGATAAACATAGATTATTCTTTCTTATTTGAATAGATGGCCTCAGTTCACTCACTTGAAGCTATATTCCTGACACAGATAGACAAATACTTCAGGCACAGTAAACATTAGCAGAGGTATACTTCTCAAAACAATGTTTAAAGTAACACACAAAAGGATTGGACGTCTTTAAATTCAGCTGTGTACAGGGAGTACACAAAATATGATTAGAAACTGTTAATCAGATATACATTGTAGAAGGAATGAAACACCCTGTGATATCTATTCTCACTTACTGGCATCATTGGAGGTAGTCCAAAGCCGAGTCCTATATTACACAGTGGAGGAAGAGGTGGCTGTGGAGGAGATGGAGGCATCCATTCATGGCCCATTGTCATTCTGTGAGATTTCTTTTCATGTTGGGAAGGTACTCTGAACTGAGATGGTTTTTGTGAGGTGCTTCCTTGTGCACTGCTTGGTAAACTGTCACACTGTGAAGAACACCAACCTGATAATTATCATCATCTTGTACCAATAATGTGAACACCCTTTCACAGAAAATACATATAATATTTAAAGAAAGTTAAATACGAACACCACAAATATTATGCATAAATATATATTTTGTTAACACATGTTTGATTGATAAACTAGTAAAGATTCGGCTATAATAAAAATTATGACATTAATAATCATTATTACTGTTTCTATGATTTGATATCTAATAACATTTTCAGTGGGATCTACATAATTGTTTTAGTATTTCTTGTTTGCTTTATGTCTATAGATTGGTATGTACTGGTCTATCTTGTAATGTATAAAGATAGATAAATGGAGAAGATTCTATCTCATAAATGAGCATGAAAAACAATCCAACATGGTTCCATGGGAATAGTGCATTGTCCTATTACACATTAGTTAAGGAAAGGTTCGTATATTACCATATATACTCACATATAAGTCAGATAAGTCGAGGTATATTTTTGACCCTGTAATTCTTTCCTCAGCCATATGCTCACTATATAAGTTGAGGTCAAGTATTGGCTTAAAATACCTCAAAATCCCAATCATTGTCATAATTCGAGAAAAAGCTGACCCCGTCGTTTCAAAATCATGGCATCAGCAAGTGTGTGGTAAATATATCAATATGAATAACAATTTCTTCACCGGCAGCGACACACTGATCTCGCTTTGATGTTTGTTATAACTAATATAAATAAACAAACTTGTCACACCAAACATGCCTGATTGTACATTCCCTTCAACTGGCAAGTGTTATTAATTAATTGGCAAGCAAAGTTTGCAATGTTAACAGTGATTTCTATATTATCGCTAATCACCTGGAGGTACTGGTAGTTAACAGCTCGTGACTATCAAGCATTATTACATACAGACTGGCATGTTTGTGAGATCCAAATAACAGTTTTGTGGAAATGAATCTTAATTTATTGACTAAGACTAGTAGGCAGAGATGTGGCAATTTGTTTCCAACTATCGCTCACACAAACACGCCTGATTGTAACTTCAATTAGCAAGTGTTGTTAATTCATTGTTTCACAGCACATCTGGAGGTACTGGTAGGTAACAGTGTGTGACTATCAAGTATTATTACATAAAGACTGGCATGTTTGTGAGATCCAAATAACAGTTTGGTGAAAATTAATTATTTATTGAATAATAATGGATTAGTAGGCAGCAATGTGATGATTTTATTCTGACTCTGGCTCTTATTGGGTTGAATCCTATAGCATTGTGTGTCAAGGATGACCAAAAACATCTTATCTTCAGCTGGTAGGAAATATGACACGTGCACAAGTCGAGGTGCTTCTGGGAACTCCCTTTTCACCACCCAAAAAATCGACTTATACGCAAGTATATACTATAGTAGTTTATGGATACACATAGGACTTTCGTCACATTTTAAACAGTATTTGGTATTAAAACCTAGTTCTTGGGATATTTCATATAACTATGGAGTCAAACTTTTTTGGTGTTTTAATTGGGGGCCTACAAACACCACATTTCCTATATGACTAGCATATTGGAAAAAACTCTGCATGCAGAAAGTATCAAGCTTGTTACTTGTCATAGCCAGTCACACTGAGTAAGCAGAGGACCAGTTATGTGTGTTAAAGTGAACATTTGCCTTCTAGCATCTTCTCATATATTTATATTCCTAAATGCCTCAAAGACCTTAGGAAACCATTATACCTAGTCCTCCACATATGTTAAAGATCGCTCACCTGAGCTGGCCAAGGAGAGTGATTTGCTCTTCTCGAGAGCAACATGAATTTGCACACATTTTCTGCATGATTATGCTTAAAGTTGACTGCTTGAGCAGCCACGCATGTGTGAAACTCCTTGTCAGTGTGTAGTGTTCAATAGATAATATTAATGTATGACAGTTACAACAAAAATGTACAGTAAAAGGTAGTTAGTGTTGTTACTAAAGAAGTTTCCTGTGATATTGTTCTTGAGCAAAATGTGGCTGATTAACAATATACAGACTCAATTACTGTAGAAGATGCTGGGTCAAGCTGCCAAGTTTCCAATTTTTTTTAATTTGATTTATTTTGTACACTAATGTAAATACTTATAATAATACTAAAATACATAAAAGTACTAGGATAGTACAAGAAAGTGAAAACACTTATTTCCATTGTGGTCCTGAGGAGAAAAATCACAGATATATTATTGTATATGGCAGATGGTGGACTAGACAAAATTCAAATGAATAGATTCCTGTAATAATTAATTAAATGGATGTTACAAAGATATATATATATATATATATATATATGTTAAAAAGAATGTAAGAACTTGCTTCCTGGTCATTAAGATAATCAAATAAAAATTGTTTAATACCTTTTTTGAAGAGAAACTTCCTTGTTAAACACTTAATTTAAGTTGGTAATTCATTCCAAGCCAATAGTCCCAATAATTAAAAGTATTTTTTCCCAAAAACTTGAGGTATCTGAAGAGACATTGTACTGGAACTTGTATTAATATTATGTTGGGATGTTGTTAATTTGAAAGCAGTATTTAAGTAAATGGGAGCTGTGCCATTTAGAATATTGTGGACTTGATTTAGTTTAAGTTGTTTGGCACAGAGTTTCACCGGCAACATATTTACCAATCTAAACTCATTTGCTCCAATATGAGTCCAAGGGGTTGCCATCAAAAGATATTGAATAATTTAGTTTTGGGTACATTGTAGCCTAGCTTTGTAATTCTTGGTCAGTCCAGAATACCATGATGAGCTGGCATAGTCAAAGTGGCATTGGATTAATGCTGCAGTTAACATCTTTTTTGTTTCTAGATTGACATCCCTCATCTGCCTATACAGAAACTTGAATTTGATTTGCTAATGAAGTTATTTGACCTTCGTCCGACATGACAAAACATTGCCTGTGCATTGCACTTGAATAGAGTTGTTATTTTGAAGATTCCTTTTTGATGCAAAGAGAATTGACTCTTTTTAAAGTGGAGAAACAATTTATTATCAATCAGCCACCCCCTGATTGATTCTAGTTCATTGGAAAGTTCTTGCTGAATTTCCTTTGTTTTATTTCCTGGCACTATAAGTGCAGAGTCATGGGCATAGAGTAATAATCCAATGTTGACATTTGTCAAATATAATTAACAAAACACTTCCATGTCAGCAATGGAGCACACACACACACGTAGCCTCCACTTTGCTGGGGAAAAATGGGTTATTGATCAATATGCTGGTGGTGGTTTCTGTACTCAGCAGTCACTGCTACATGTGATAGGCTTAATGTGATGGTTTGTATGTGTATGGCTAAGTGGTTGAGTGCATGAAAAATCATTCTCCTGGAAGTCAATTTAGGCATGTGATAGTGTGCAAGAGTGATCATACGCCTAAAAAATGCAGCTCTGCGCACCGTGTCAGTAGACTCAATATTTTATGATAGAAACTGAGAATATTTTGAGATGGCTTGATCGGTTTAGTGAATATGATTTGCCATATGGTGCTGCTACCTAAATAAATCATACTTAACTTAGATAGTTTCAAATTATAACAAAGATATGATCAAGAACTAACTTGTATATTCTATATATACATATGGTAAACAAATGACACCTGTAATCATAATGGTAAATAATTGTTTGTTAAGTATTGTAAGCTCATAATAATTCTCAATATTTAATTTATGCTGTGTTGGAATTATCAGACTGATATTAAAATTTATATTAGCTCTCTTCGTCAAATATTTTTGAGACTCCATGGCTTTGAACATTTTCAAATGAATGTTCAAACATGGTAGCAAATACCCTAATGGGATAAGATAGATAATAAAAATGACATGGAATAGTCTACTACAATAAGTCAGTCAATCTCGTAACTTTGGCTTAGACTATAATCCCGAATAGATAATGAAATGTGACACCTACTTCAGATAGCACTTCAGACGTTCTGATATCATCATATTCCCTGGATGGCAGTAAATCAGTGATTGACTGGTCTTCTTCATTACCATAGCCTAGATACCTAACACGACACATCTCATTTTCATGGTCAATACTCACAACTACAGCTTCATACGTTTGACCATCCTCCACGAATATAGCTCGGCAATGGCTTCCCACTTTAAACTAGAATGCAAAAGCAAGAAGTTAATTCATAAAAAATATGCATAAACAGAGTGATCAAATAACTGAAGAAAGAATTATAACTCTTTTTCATTAGGAGAATAATTAATGGACCAGTATATGTTGGTTATCTATTTCCGACTCCCAAAAAAGGCTGAGCTACACTGAAAGCTCATTAATTCAAAAATAATTTAAATGAAAGTTTTGTTAATAACATGTACTATGCATGTCTGGTTATGTATATATATATATATATATATATATAAATATACATATATAACTTGAGAGGTGACCCATAAGGGGAATTTTCCTCTATACAACCAGAGGATGAATAGTTTGGATGATACTTGAATTGATCACAAATTAAAATAATCAAAGACTTAGTCTGTGAGTAACTATTTTATTTTTGAATGTATGAGATGGTTGTCCTATTCTACATGATTTTAATTTCATATCTGCAACACTGATATGATTAGGCACTGTAAAATATCTTGTTACAGGTAGATTTTAAGGCAGGCTTTTATGTTCAAATTTTAGACAAAATAAGCACAATTTTCGAGCATTTATTTCTATGTCTAAACCGGCTTCCTGTCAGTGACTAAGCATTAATTAAAGGGTTGACATATTTTTCATCTGATGCTTTTTGGTCATAAATATATTTTATATGATAATTTGATATGCAAAATTACTAATCAACCATTCATTAAAAACACTGAAGCATAGTTCCCATAGCCAATGAAATATTATTTTTCAGGGCATTTGAAGGACAAAATTACCATTTTCCAGGATGAGGTACACACAATTTAAAGGTACTGGTAATAAATCAAGACATGTCGGGAAAAGCATATCATATTTATTCAATGTCTGAGTGATTATTGCCATTTTTATGGTACAGCCTCCTCCTCACCCCTTCTAGTTGTCTGATCCACCCACTTTTATATAAAATTTTTTTTCTACATGCGTATTATTTATTCACAGTCTTTTTTATTTCTAAGTGGACCTTTCAAAAGGCAATATTTTTTCAAGGGCATTTCCTGATTTTGTAAAGTTCAAGGACAGTTCCAGGACCTGGAAAATTAATTTGTTATTTTCCAGAACAAGTGGGAACCATGTGATGGCATTTATTTGACATATTCCATTATCATGGTGGATTTACTAAATTAAACTATGGCATCTTTTGCATATTAAAGCATGAACAAGCCTCCTGATTCTATGCTAATGAATCTGTTAAGTTTCCATGTGCCAAGTGATTTATATACTTTCATAACATTCACAAAGCATTTCAATAAAAAATATTTTGGTTCTTTGTTATAACACAAAGAAAAAATTTGAACTTGTGGCTACAGACAGGTTTTTCTACTACATTATTAATGAAGATTTGTAGAATGATGAATGCAATTTTGACGATACATGTAAATAGTCAATGAACAGGTTTGTTTTATGCCGGGAATAAAGGTCTTAATTTGATTATAATTAATATAAACAGAATATTATACAATTTTGATAAGTGGCCTTTTTGACTGGAAACCATAGTTTGAGAGGACCATTTTATTGTTTTAGTGCCTTTAACCAGAGTTTCCTTACATACTTGTGTTGATGGAGTGGAATCATGTTGTTCTGATGATCTGTCCCTTTTTCTATGTTTCCTTCTGTTCTTCTTGTGCTTTTTCTTACTTGGATTTGGTATACTTGGTCTAATATCTGCCTCAGAATTGTCACCTAAACTGTGGGCAAGTTGGGCCTGGGCAAAACAAAAATGTTACAAGATTACTGTTGCAATAGCTGTAACATGTACAATGCCATTCAGCCAAGGCTAAGTGTCGGTCTCTGAATCCCGGGAAGACAGAGAATTGCTAAAATATTCAGGAACTGAATACCTTCATTGTATTGACGGCTTCATCATAGGCTTTGATTAAAGCAGTGTCATCCCACAGATCACTACCGTCATCCTAGGATAAAAATAAAACATGTGTTTAAAGCTGGTTATATTTAAGACCATTAGACCTATATTCTCAGTTTGAGTTTACTGTTAAGTTTCCTCAGTTTTTTTCTACACGAGTTATATAAATCTCATAAACCTACAGAAAAGTATAGTTATGCACACAGACACCAAATAGCTCATTATCGATCCCCCCCCCCACAATTCAATCTGCCATTTCTGGCTGCTGCTAGCCTGTTAACTAATTATTTGCATACCATCAAGTACCTTCAAGAACTCTCCTAATTACAATAGATCACATAAAGTGAATTCTTTACAAACTGCAAATGAAAGTCTTAAATAGTCAATAACTTTGCCAATTTTATAAAGGAAAATTAGATCTGATGATGATAGTGTCAAGTTATAACCCTGAGAACTGATCATCCTTAGTACATTTGGTCATGGGGGACCCCTTACAGATGGGCACAAACCTCATAGAGGAGATTAATGGAAAAAAAAGGTGTTTCAGTTATAATAAATAAAATACATTTAACAAAATACTCCCATAAGCAGGGTTTGGGAATCGTAATCGATTGTAATCTCGGTTATTGTAATTACCATTTCCAGATGCAATGTAATCATATACATTGTAAATGTAATCATAATCAGCGATTACTTTCACGATTACACAATATTATTTACCATGCTATATCATGCCAGAGATATGGTTTGGTATGTAAGGCAAAAGTTAACAATCAACTGATTTACCCATTGACGGACTGCTATCATATTTATATATGATGATGATTTGTCAGTTTATTTGTTCTAAGAACATGAAAAGACAATGTGCTGAAATATTGCTGCAATTATAAGTCATATACACAGGCAGTTCAGATTAGCTCGTGTTGTTTTCACACAGTTAAGCCCAAGCTAGTCACATAGCCAGCAATCGTGCATGACTTCTTTCTGACAGCGTCGTTTTAACTCCAGATGCAAAGATCCTGATTGGCCAGCAGTTGGATGAAAAGCAGCCAATTAAATTAATGCATGCATTAGTGAACATAAACAATGCTACATCTTGGCCCCTGGTGACAAACATGGGTATTGGACAGAGATCAAAGGTAGAAGTACGGAGAAGAAAAATATAATTTAAAGCATAGCAATAATTTTTGAATATATAGTTAGTAATGAAATGCATCATGTGTGGCGTGACTATAGCCAGATAAGGTCTATTTAATAAATGAGATAATTAGAATATAGTGAAACCCCCCAATTCTGACCCCTCTGTAACTCTATAAATGGACCACTCATGATTGATTTTCTTTCATTTCTGAAAAGATAGAGTTGAAATACTCTGAGGTTGGTCACTGCAAGAGTGTATTATATCCTCAGGGGGTCTTTAACGTCCCCCTTTTAAAATTAATTCATTGCATGGAGACGGCAGCGACATGTAATGTGGTCAATCATGCATGAGACACTGCGTTGCTTGCATGTTACCTTGAAAGAATTACACAAATACTTATGGTTAGGCAGACAGTGACATAGCTTCCATAACTTTGTAAGGTATAGGGTAACCAGCAGCGTGTTATATTCTACCTTATATTAGGGAAGATGTGCATGCACAACTGAAGTGCCAGAGCTAAACTGCCTATACGGCTATAGCTACTGGGGAAATAATACCCAAAGAAAAGTAATTCAAGAATTATTTAAATTGTATTAACCTTTAGTATGAGAGTTCATATAATTCAGACTCAGTTTAGTTTTAAGAAATCTATTTTAGTTACTTTAGTGTTTAGTATTTAAGCCGGTTGCGCTAGTATCTAGACTCTCTACTCTAGTCTAGTATTACTATTAAGTACAAGTATCAGTCAGATAATCAGTCAGAAAAGAAGCCAGTTATTGAGTTAATCAATCCTAGTTCTCCGGCTTGTCGAAGAAAATCACCTGGTGTTTTTATTTAATTATCTTTTAATGTCTTTAATCATAAATATGTATCAAACAATGCTAAAAGTATACCACTTCTCGTGAAAATATCGTATCGCCAACAGAAGCCATGTTCTACATGTAGATCTGTAGGTACTAGACACTTCGTCTTCATGAACAGTTCGTCCTCCACATTTTCGGACGCTTCGTCCTTAAGACATTTCACCATCCTGAACATTTCGTCCACACCTAATACAAACCTTGACCACTATTATTTTTAAAGAAGTTTGCAAACACCAGGAATTACTTACTGAACTACTTTTATCTTGTACTTGAGTAGAAGTAAAAGTAAGTCTCTTCAAAAGTAGAGTAAAAATTGTAAAAGTGATTGAGTTAAAAGTAAAAGTAGAGGATAACATTTATTGTAACACAAAATATGAGAATCAAATACACAGCGCACAAGGATGAACCAAATTTAATGGCGTTCCCAGACATATGCTGCCACCGTAGGTTCATTGCGTCCTCAGACATGCAGATATGCTTCCAGCTTCAATTTATTAAACAAATCTCTTATTTAATTCCAGCAAAGCTGATTATCAAAGTTGGTGTCGCCAATGCAATTAAAACTTTATTAACGACGAATCTTAGAAAGCAGTTCGCTTCAACTGAAACATCGTATAACAAAATGAGCCTTCAAAAATGAATCAGCAAAATTATTTTGGAATATCAGTGAGCATCAGTTGAAACATGTAGTCTACTTCAAATGTTAGCATTCTTACCAACCTCATTTCAATATTACACCATATTAAAATATGTGTGTTCACCATAAATTGATGATCAAAGACACACAATTTGGTGACAACTTGTAATGATAATTTGCAGCAACTGTATAAATTGTTTCTTAAATCGTAGGCTATGTTATGGCTAAATTAGTAACGAAAATATCGCGAAGTAAATGAAAGTAACGAAGTAAAAAGTAACGTTACAGCAAATTAAACTATTTCGTTACAAGTAAAACAGTTAGTTACATACATAACACCCCCGGAAAACACATATTTAAAAAAAGGGAATCAAATAAATGTATCCAATAAATGTGAGGATTTTACAGTTTTGTGTTGGCAGAACTAGCATATAAATATGTTATAGGCTGACGTATACAATACTTGAAAACTAGATTTCAAGCTATCAATTAACTCCTATTCCAGATGAGTGTCTGTTCACCAACACAACCATGTTTATATTGGATTTCCTTCGTTCATTAAATAATCTGTGACTCCTTAAAAAGGATCACTATGGAGTGTGCAACCGAAATACACCGTTGCCTTTGATATGGTCACTGAGCCACTCCGGTATGATATGTTGTTATCTGATAAATTAATCCACGGAACAATTTCGAATACTTTGCGGGAACAAACAGTGACTAACCTAGCTGTGATCCTTGGCAGATAACGATAAAATGAAAAAAAACTGGTGTATTAATTACCGATATCTAGATCGAAATACTGTTAATTACATAGTTTTGGTATTTCAATATCATGTAATACATCGTAACTAAATAGACATTTAAGTTAACAAGTGCAGCTCCCACTCTACTCATCACTGAGTCTGTATCTAACCCTGTAGTGCTGCCTCTATAAACACCAAACACTATTAAATGGTATTTAGGGTAGTTTAGGGCGTTTTGTACTACAATTTAATATACTTCCCCTAAGGTTTGACACCACAGTTACCCGATTATTGTCAGTATTAAAATAGTTTGTATGCTAACTTGTTCGACTTGTTCAAATGGTGAGATATGTCAGTGATGCTAATTTATGCAATTTTACCAAATTATAAACTTTGTATAGGAAAAAAGTTGAATGCCATTATGACCCACGACATCACCCATCAGCTGGAGTACTGTCTGAACTATTTTAATATCTAATTAAGTAACAGTCTATTTCTTTGAGAAGAAATGTACAAGTTCTTTTTCCTGACTGCACTTTTGATGGCATTGACGGAATGTACTCCACAACCTATTATTCTTTCGAAGAGTTATGCATGCTCACCTGATTTATCTCATTGCTGTAATCCAGTTTTGTATATATATATATATATATATATATATATATATATATATATATATATGTGTGTGTGTGTGTGTGTGTGTTTGTGTGTGTGTGTATGTGTGTGTGTTTGTGTGTGTGTGTGTGTTTAGAAGTATATATTAAGATACTGGTACAGATAATAACAAAAAATGACTACTGAATACAAACTATGAACAATTCATCAAGGGTGTCTTTTCAAGCTGAGACATGAGTAATGTCTCAGCAATCCCTAAGTCGCCGTGTAATAAAACTTCAAAACCTAAATCACCTACAGTCAGCCAGATACCAAGGTCAGGAATGTTTCTGTTAACTGTCTAGCCAGCTCGTTGTACAAGAAGTTATTGGCGTACAGATCCCTGGCTGTCACATATTGGACAAATACACCAGGTATCAATTTTTTAATGTTAATGTTGCTGGTGTTATATTTAGGGGTCTTTGAAGGAAGAGTGAGATAATGATATCTGAGATAAATGTTGTCGCTATCTGAGAGTTATCGTGCCGATCAACATTTCTGTTGTAACTTTGTGACAAGTGTAGCAGTTAGATGTAGAGATAATTGTCAGTGCTTCAATAGAATCCGAGATGATGACTCTTCTTTCTTGGTAGTGCTATATGGAGCTCAGCTAATGTGATTTCTTCGTTGGTTTCTTTAAGGTAACATATCCAGGTTTTGGTTCAGTCGGCTTTATAGTTGGCATCTGGATAGATATTGAAAGTTGTGTCGTTTTCTTTGAAGTTCAATGCTGCTCCTTCTGGGTGTACTTTCTTCCGGATTAGTTTCGGTATAACTACTTAAATGGGTGTTTTTTTTTGTCATGGTGGAGGTTTCTTTGGAGCTGCTTTGATTGATCACCACTCATCGATATGGAAACTGTGATTTTTTGTAATCCTTCTTGTAATCCGTATACGTTATTTTGTCTGTTTAGGTTTGGTAGTTGATCTGAGCAGATATTTGACTCTTTCCTTTCGCTTGTCGTCAATAGCCACTCTTGTCGTTTGCACCTATGTTTTATGTCCCTAGGTTTTTTAACCCTTCAGTCTTTATCCCATTAGGTCCTTTGCCTCTTCAGCGTGATTTTGGTTTGGTATGAATGTATGTTAGTGGTGGGAAATACAAACAAAATAAATTCCCATGTTTTAATCGCATATTTTATTGATTGTATCTAATGATTGGGTACGTAATACTGATAATACCAGCGAATTGTCTGTCCAATTGCCTTTAGGATATCTGACAGTGATCTAGTTCCAGAAAGATACGTGTCACACAAAGTAAACGATCTTTCCTGTAGCCGCTTGGTAAAGTGTCGAAAACGCTTTGGGGTGCGGGGGGGGGGGTGTCTCCGTGCTGGTCCAGAAACATAGCAGATCGACTCAACCATGGCAAAGTCCTTGCGAATAGCTTCGATGAGAATCTATAGAGTTAGTTAAGTATGCCCAACTATTGAAGCAAATGAGTGATTCCATGACTCACAAAGATTGTTTGTTCTCGTTCCGATTCTATAAAGTAGGAGGGTACACTGAAGGCACACGACGTATACACAGAGGCGGGGTCTTACCATTAGGACCAGGTATTATTTGGATACGCCTGTATGATCCAGACTCGTACGTGCACTCGAGGTTGTCCAGATTCTAAACCATCTGGTGTGTTTTCTTTCGGGAAGTCCATTAAGCACATAGTCTACTGGCAGCAAGGCAAACCCACCCAGCATACTGCAGAAATGTAGCAAATATTCACTGGCACAGTACAAGGTGATTAAATCAACGGATTAGATCTTACCCATGCGCTCTAACTCAGGTGGTAAAACCAGTCCCGCATATGGACATGAGGGCCAAGGGTAGTAGTAGGGAACTGATAGTGGCCTGCTCAAAGTCCATGATCAGTTTGAAATATTAGTGGAAATAATGAGTTCCTGAAATGTAGACCGGCATATATGACTAAGCACGGCATCAACTCACTCATGAATCAGCAAGGGTGGCTCGAATTACATATAGCTGAGCAAACATATTTGAAGCTGCGTCATCTATGTACTGGAATGAGCTAAGTGCTATAGGTCAGCGTCTGTGTTAAACACAAGCATGCGACTTCTGGAATTTGGATTATTGTCATATACGAGGAAATCTTGTGGATTATCACCACAAGTTATCTTCCATTCATGAGAGATCGCCAGGTCTGTGGCAGTAATTGGATTTTTGGAATGGTGTTTGACTGTTTCTCCCTCTGACGATGGAATGTCCGCTTGATAACGTCTGGCTCACCAGTAGCCGCACGGATACTATCAACTGTGTTTACAGTTGAATCTGTTAGTAGTTGTCCTGGCGTGGCTCAGTTAACATGCAGTGACCTGTTTTTTTCAGGATTCCTTGACTTTGGTCGCTTGTATGTTAGTTGCTTCAGCCTGTTGGGAATGCTCGGTAACAGCGACCACCGAGCGTCTTTTAAGCTTGTATATAAATAAATAAAGTACAAAATACAAATACAAAATAACTTTATTACATATGTCTAAACAATTTGTTTATGTAAGATTCGATTCCAATAAAGTACAAATATATCCATAGACTAATACAAGAAACTCAATTGTTGCAAATAGGGACGGACTGAAGGCTGCTGGGGAGAAACGGTATGGCCATCAGTCTACGACAGAAGTCATAGGTGCTGGTTTTCCGATTGTTCGCTTCTGCACGCTAAGTTCTTGAATCTTGCACCACACAGCTTGCGTAAAATGAAAAATACAACCACTCAGTTGCACGTCTGACAATACCTGGCGCAGTTACTGCCAGGTTGTATCCTCAAACTCCTCCGTGAAATTCTCTACAGCCGGTACAGTGGGCACAGCACTGTCCTGAGGACAGCACGATAATCAGCCTTTATCTTCCCAGACATCACAACAAACACCAGATGGACTTGCTTCATATTTTCTCCCGATCTCACAAAAGTGTGAACCGAAAATAATTGGGTGAAAAGCGCTCGAACCAGACGAAATGTTCCATCAACATACCAAAATTGAGCAGCTCTATGTTTTGATAAATTATGAAAAAGTAATTGAAACACAAAACTGTTGGTCAAAATTAGCTTGAATGTCATTATATATATATATATATATATATATATACATATATATTTATAGTATTTTATATAGCGCCTTATTCAACCGAAATTGCTCTAAGGCGCTTAACATTTAAAACACAATTAAAACATATTCTGAGCTCACATAGATCAAATACGTTTCATACATAATAAACTGGCTTAGTATTATAAATACACCAATTTAAATAAATAGGTTTTAAGAACATTACAAAATATCCTTTTACTTGTTGCGTGTGTAATATACTTTATTACCATATAATTTGTATTAACATTATAATATAAAGTAAATAAAAAAAAACTTTATATGTGGATTCTAGAATAATTACTGATGGCGACAAAAACAATTGCAAGAGATTTCAGTAGGCGACGAAAGGACTTCTAGTTGGCGACGAAACGACTTCTCATAGGTGACGAAACGACCTTTCTTTTGGCCACGAACTGGTATTGGCGACGAAACGACTTCTAGTTGGCGACGAAACGACTTCTCATAAGCGACGAAACGACCTTTCTTTTGGCGACGAAACGACTTCTAGTTGGAGACGAAACGACTTCTAGTTGGCGACGAAACGACTTCTCATAGGCGACGAAACGACCTTTCTTTGGCGACGAACTGGTATTGGCAAATGTTACCCGGCAAAATATTTAGGACGCGTCAGTAGCAGCACGTGTTAATCGATCTCCATAATATAATTAAATTTACGGCTTTTACTTCAGCAATATTATGGAATTTTAATTAATAAACCATAAGTACAATCACAGGCTTATATTGTTAAGTCGTGTATTATGTCGTTCTGTTATTTTGCGCGACGGTGTATTCGTAGTCGTATCTTCAGTGTCAAGTGATCCAAAGTTGTTCTCCTACAGGCTGTTGTGTTATTGGCTATTAAATTCGCGTTTATTACTGTTATGATGAGCGATCTCGTGCACCAAAATGCCCCGCTAAATCAATGAATGTCAGTATTATTCAAAGAACATAACTTTTTATTTGGTTATAAGTAGTTATTTGGGTCATTGACACCTCCAGAAAAAGTCTCCCAAAATTGGACCCCGGGAAGGTTGTAAATTAATATAATTTCAGGATGGCGGCCCCCATAATTTCAATGTACAGGAAACTTTTCATACTGAAGATCAAAGGTGAGGCCTTTTTTGTTTAGCCTTCCATACACTTGTGCTGCTATCTATAAATTTCTAATTAAAACAAAATAAGTGATTAAGCCGTGCTTTCCAATTTCTATCAGTTTACAAGTAGCAATGTGTGTATAATGTGAATATAAGCTACCTGTTAATATAATAGAAATGTCAGGTAAGTTCCAAAAGGAAAAACATTAGATCCTAAGTACTTTATAAGTGGGTTCATTATATCTTTTTCTTTCTAGCACACCTAAAATAGTGCACGAGCCAGATAAAGTGTACATACACTTTGTGGAAATACATGGACATGGACAAATACGAAAGACATCAAACGTGCTCTAATACAAAATCAGGGAACAGGTTCACCAATAAAAAAGAGAAGTGCTAGATAACATGGGTCCCTACAATAATAAAACAGACTACTTGTTCTGTGGACAAAAGCTTGTTATGGGTAGCCATGGTCATGATGAGCCTGCTAGTGAAGTTTTAACTGATTCTTTCCCTTAGGCTGTATTATGATATTGCGAAAATCAGGCAGATGAGTGTGCATTTACAGTCAAGGGTCGAATTGAGTATTTTGGGAACGATCTCCATGGTGCAGATTGTATTTATCATGCACAATGTACACAAACTTTAGAACTGGGCGAGACATCCGTGAGCAATTTAGAACAGGACCAGCATCAAAACGAAAGAGATTGGGTCGACCTAAGAATGATGACCAGCAGCAGGCTTTTTTAAGAATGTGTGAATATCTAGAAAGAAATGACGAAGAGCAGCTGACAATATCGGATCTTGTGAGCAAAATGAGAGGCTACTTACCTGAGGATGGTTCTGCTCCATATGGAAACCAATACCTCAAGGAAAAACTGAAAGAAGCACTATGGTGATTCAATATATGTAGCTGAAGGAGACGGCCTTAATGACATTGTTACAATGAGAGAAAAAACATCCAAAATACTACGTGATTACTTCAAAAGCGACCAAGGTCGGAATGAGGAAAGTCAGAAGGGTGCTATCATCAAAGTTGATGAAGGATGATATCAAGACCAATGTTCCACCAGTCACTGATCAATACCCACCATCTCCAAGTCTTAAGCTATGTCCCGTCCTGGACTACATCCCAATGTCGCTTCGGTCTATGCTGAATTTCATGCTTGTTGGCATAGACAAATATGAAAAAGTTGGTTTCTGAAGTGATGGACCAAGACTCAGAATTTACAGCGTTACCTCATTGTTAGCAAGAGATCAAATTTCAGAATCCATCCTATCCGAGCAGAAAATCAAAGTGGAACAAAAATTGGTAGAGAAAAGCCGTTGCCTTAGCGAAATATCACAAACGAGTAAGCTGTAGCTTTCCCATTTGAAGATGGTAAAAGTTGCGAGAATGTTTGTCTTGGCAGATAGAACGGGGTCCTTGTCTACGCATCTTTTGGCTATTGCTGAATGTTTACCCATGTTCGCAGCCGCAGGCCATTTCAATTACTTGAAATCAGCTTACCTATATCTTCAAAGTATGAAGGATCTTGAAACCAGAAATCCGGCAGTATTCAGAAAATTTCAGTATAGATTCTATGTGATTCGCAGAACAGATCAATTTTGGGCTGGACTTGGTGCAGATCTTGTAATAGAGCAGACGCTAATGAGGCCACTCAAGTTCACAGGTGGTCTAACCAGAGGCAGTAAAAAGAACAGCACAGCCTGTTAAAAATGTTATCACCAGTATGTTCTGAGTACAACATTGCTCTGCGGGACTTTAACCGTCATGCGTTCACCACAAGTGTGCAACACAAATAGGCAACAGAAACAAGAATGAAGAGGTACCAGTCGGACTAGGCAAAACTTGGAGAAAAGCTGGAGTCATGCAATCTATTTTCGGCAGGAGTATAGTGGCTGATGACAACGTCAATGTTAATGAGTTTTGTACAGTGGGACAGAACATTAGTGACAAACCTAGGTCACGCATCAGCAGTCAAAGTTACCTAGGGCTGGAGACCTCTCTTTGGAAGATGTCCTTAAATGTGAATTGAGCCCATTTTCCCCCAGCTCTTTTTGAAGCAAACTATGCATTCCAGAAACCAGAAAAAACACAAATGGCGAGAGCTATTGAGGAATATACAAGTGCGAAGTGTGATGAGGCAAGTGAGCAGTGTGATAAGGCTGTAACCAATGATATTCTTAAGACTGACAATTATGTGTTAGATGGTGGCTCACTGTTGCAACGTGTTCTCTGGACCAAAGTCAATACATATGGCGACATTGCTGATTCATATGTGGATTTCATCGTTCGCATCTACGGCACCGCAACTGTTGTCTTTGATGGGTACCAAGAGATACCATCCACAAACGACAACACCCATGATAGGCGTCAGCAGCAGAGACATCATCCATTGGTCAGAGTCTCCCTAGATAAAGTGTTCAGTGGGGAAAAAAAATGAATTTCTGTAAATGGAAAACAACAAACAGGCGCTGATTAACATTATCAGTGGTAGGCTACGAGATAAAGGTTGTAATGTAATAAACTGTAAGGTAGATGCTGATTGTGAAATTGTGCATGCTGCCATTGCAACTTCAGAATATGGATCAACAACGCTTAATGGTGGAGATACTGATTTGTTAGTCTCCTTCTCTACTACACGAAACCTGACAACAAGAGTTTGTTCTATCGCTCTGACAAAAAATTCACAAACCAGATCCGAGTTTATAACATCAATAAACCAAAACTCCTGTTAGGTAAGCCCATTTGCTCTCACTTGCTGTTCATTCATGCTTTCACAGGATGTGACACAACTTCTAGAATTTTTGGTATCGAGAAAAAGTCATTGTTTCAGAAATTTGTCAAAGGTGACAAAGATCTAGAATCATGTGCACCTTACTTTACTAACCCTGATGCAATAGAACAGAATGGATACAAAGCCAAGGTATTGCTCTTCAGTGGAAAACCAACGGCAACCTAGCCAGTTTAAGGCATAGTGTACTAAAAAGAAGGTTGTTTCTGCAACAAGCTTTGTGACTCCAGAGAACGGCTCCCCCTATTGCGTCGGCAAAAAATTCCATTCCTTGAGATATTATTACCTAACCATGACATGGTTGGGTAGCGAAACCAATCTGAATGCACCAGACTGGGGTTAAAAATGCGAGAATAACCGTTTCCAGCCAGCGATGTGTGATATTAGTTGATATTTTCCTTTTCATCGTATTAATATGTTCATCCCATTTTAATTTATCATCAATATACAATCCCAAGAATTTGGCACGTTTGGTTCTCTGAATGTTACTGCTAGATAGTTGAAGATCTATGTTGGTGTCTCATGGTACGTGAATAACATGTAATTTGTTTTAGATATATTAATCGAAAGTTTGTTGGCTCTAAACCAATCGGTTAGATTTAGTAGTTCATTATTTGTCGTTGTATACAAATAAGTTTTAAACGATAAATAAACTGTTGTATCATCTGCAAATAAAATTGACTTGGTTAAGTTTAAACATCTGGGAAGGTCATTAGTATAAACAATGAATCGCAATGGTTCAAGTACAGAACCCCGTGGAACACCACATTTAATGGTTTCAACATGGGAATTACTTCCCATGTAATGAAGGTTTGGTTTTGGTTTTGTTGTTCGGGGAGAATCCCCAGGCTGTCGCTTAATCAGCACAGTCTCAATGTTAGAGTGGTTGAGAAACCTCCTCCCCCACCACTCACAGGGGAGCAGTACGGAAAGATGGAGCCGAAATACCATGAGGGTGGTCACTGCCAGAGTGTTTTTTTACGTCCTCAGGGTTTTTTAACGTCCCCTTTTATTTTAAATAATTCAGTGGAGACGGCAGCGCCATTTAACGTGGTCAACCACCCACGATGTAGTGAGCCGAGAAATTAATCCCTGGAAAAGTTTCGATCTCTTACGGGGTTCGAACCTGCGACCGTTGGCACTAAGTGCCGGGTGCTTAACCGCTAGGCCACCGGACAAATTGTTTTCTATTATATAGGTAGCTGGAGAACCAGTCTAAAGCCTGTCCTCTTGTAAAGTCATGGCCGGTTAACGATTTGATTGATGTTAGCCGACCAATTTTGGGGTCAAATGGGTTTGAAACAACAGTTCTCCGATTGATTGATGTGCGAGAGAAGTTGGTGGTCACCCGTTCTGTGTCGCTTGGCGATTTGTGGCCGGCCGGTTGTTGGGATCGCAAGGGTGTAAATATTGTAGCCGCGGGGTTTGGTTGGGTTTGTACTGTATTCATATTTTGGTGGTGTGGGTTGAATTTGTGAAAGATTTGTTAGTGAATGTTTGTTATGGTACAGCCAAGTCATCGGAGATTATATCAAGGGACATGTGGGTCTCTACTGGACAAAACGCTGATTGTGCTGGGGGAGAATTCCCCTTTATATACCTCTTTGGATGTGTGGAAGGAGTTTTTAGTGGGGGATTATTCTCGACTCAGCCAAGTCACTTGCTGTTCATTCATGCTTTCACAGGATGTGACACAACTTCTAGAATTTTTGGTATCGAGAAAAAGTCATTGTTTCAGAAATTTGTCAAAGGTGACAAAGATCTAGAATCATGTGCACCTTGCTTTACTAACCCTGATGCAATAGAACAGAATGGATACAAAGCCAAGGTATTGCTCTTCAGTGGAAAACCAACGGCAACCTAGCCAGTTTAAGGCATAGTGTACTAAAAAGAAGGTTGTTTCTGCAACAAGCTTTGTGACTCCAGAGAACGGCTCCCCCTATTGCGTCGGCAAAAAATTCCATTCCTTGAGATATTATTACCTAACCATGACATGGTTGGGTAGCGAAACCAATCTGAATGCACCAGACTGGGGTTAAAAATGCGAGAATAACCGTTTCCAGCCAGCGATGTGTGATATTAGTTGATATTTTCCTTTTCATCGTATTAATATGTTCATCCCATTTTAATTTATCATCAATATACAATCCCAAGAATTTGGCACGTTTGGTTCTCTGAATGTTACTGCTAGATAGTTGAAGATCTATGTTGGTGTCTCATGGTACGTGAATAACATGTAATTTGTTTTAGATATATTAATCGAAAGTTTGTTGGCTCTAAACCAATCGGTTAGATTTAGTAGTTCATTATTTGTCGTTGTATACAAATAAGTTTTAAACGATAAATAAACTGTTGTATCATCTGCAAATAAAATTGACTTGGTTAAGTTTAAACATCTGGGAA
Organism: Paralvinella palmiformis; assembly: GCA_025642065.1. Lineage (NCBI taxonomy): Eukaryota > Metazoa > Annelida > Polychaeta > Terebellida > Alvinellidae > Paralvinella > Paralvinella palmiformis. The sequence goes on along the minus strand of JAODUP010000079.1, from coordinate 121,366 downwards.
GGTCATTAGTATAAACAATGAATCGCAATGGTTCAAGTACAGAACCCCGTGGAACACCACATTTAATGGTTTCAACATGGGAATTACTTCCCATGTAATGAAGGTTTGGTTTTGGTTTTGTTGTTCGGGGAGAATCCCCGGCTGTCGCTTAATCAGCACAGTCTATGTTAAGTGGTTGAGAAACCTCCTCCCCACCACTCACAGGGGAGCAGTACGGAAAGATGGAGCCGAAATACCATGAGGGTGGTCACTGCCAAGTGTTTTTTACGTCCTCAGGTTTTTAACGTCCCTTTTATTTTAAATAATTCAGTGGAGACGGCAGCGCCATTTAACGTGGTCAACCACCCACGATGTAGTGAGCCGAGAAATTAATCCCTGGAAAAGTTTCGACCTCTTACGGGGTTCGAACCTGCGACCGTTGGCACTAAGTGCCGGGTGCTTAACCGCTAGGCCACCGGACAAATTGTTTTCTATTATATAGGTAGCTGGAGAACCAGTCTAAAGCCTGTCCTCTTGTAAAGTCATGGCCGGTTAACGATTTGATTGATGTTAGCCGACCAATTTTGGGGTTAAATGGGTTTGAAACAACAGTTCTCCGATTGATTGATGTGCGAGAGAAGTTGGTGGTCACCCGTTCTGTGTCGCTTGGCGATTTGTGGCCGGCCGGTTGTTGGGATCGCAAGGGTGTAAATACTGTAGCCGCGGGGTTTGGTTGGGTTTGTACTGTATTCATATTTTGGTGGTGTGGGTTGAATTTGTGAAAGATTTGTTAGTGAATGTTTGTTATGGTACAGCCAAGTCATCGGAGATTATATCAAGGGACATGTGGGTCTCTACTGGACAAAACGCTGATTGTGCTGGGGGAGAATTCCCCTTTATATACCTCTTTGGATGTGTGGAAGGAGTTTTTAGTGGGGGATTATTCTCGACTCAGCCAAGTCAGCGGTGATTGGTATTTTGGAGACAGAAGGCAGCAATAAGATTGGTCTATTGTTTTCTTTGGCTTTAGCCTTGTAGATTGGTATTACTTTTGCAATTTTTAGTGAATCTGGGAAGCCCCCAGTCTGTGAGGATTTATTGATAAGTATACTTAGAGGTGTTGCAACTTTTTCATTAATCAATTTTAAGTTATAATGGCCAGTGCTCTTTTTGGGCTATACAAGTTTCAGAACTTCGTAGATTTCATTGGGGTCTGTGGGTGCCATAAAAAACTATGTGGATTTCTTGATCTGCTGTTAGGAAGATGTTAACTGGAATTATTGTGAATCATTAATTGTGTATGCCTAAAATGTAAATATGTCTTTGTATTTTAGCTGACAAACATCTCAAATAATTCAAACTATTCTTCAATACTATGAAGCCAACAATAACTCTAAAACTGTGCAGACTATTTTCAAACCATGAGCCGTAGTCTTCGTGTCCCTATCCCAATTCCAACGACTTTCATTAGCCTGTGGATAAACATGTGGATTAAATGTTGCATCAAGGCAAAGTTCAATAGCTCACTAAATGCTTCCAAACAAGGATGTTTTTCAACCCAGCGTGTTGATCTTGCACAAACCTATAAGTTTCTCGTGGCTAGTATTAGGGCAATATTGTTTGAGTGCAAGCTCCAGGAACTTTACTGAATAAGTTCTTATTTAACAGACAAATGACAATTATATTTCATTTTATACTAAGTAAAATATAGTATAAAATGAAGTATAATTGTGATTTGTCTGTTAAATATTATTGCTATTAGACACAGATTGATTATTTAAGGGTGAAAAATTCCCAGTACTACTACTAGTTATTATGTCGCCTAAATGATATATTGCATAAATTTAAAGGTGGGAGATCCCTACTAGAGGTGGAGGTGCAGTCCCTGGGAGGTGGGTTGGTCTTGACCCGATTCCCATAGGATCGGTCTACATTTTCTGATGATTGCGTGAGTATGTGTGTCAGGTCGAGTGCTTAGTTTTATGTTCTTTTAATTGGCCGAAAACTTCACTTAAACTCAAGTTAAAGCCACCCCAAGTCAGTAAATTAATTTCGCAGTTGGTTGATACATGAAAACGTTATGACATATTTCTTCGCTCTCGAATGGGTTAGCACCGTTTTGTTACATGATTTTCATTAAAGATATTATTTAGTATTTAACACGTACTAATTTTCACCAAACAATGTAAAGTCACTCTTCAAATAAGCCAGAAATCTAAGTATTTTTATTTTTATAATTACCTTATCTAATACGTGATTGGCTACAGATTTCTGACATTTTTAACCAATCACAGATAATTTACTACACGTGTCCGTTCCTATAAGAAGCTGTTATTAGACGTAGTGTTATTTTTGTCGGATTTCGTTTTGTTTTGTTTGCACAGTCATCTAGATGCCAAATCCTCAACTTATTAAATTGGTGCATAAAGTAATTTTGCATTAGTATGAGTTTGAGCTGTTGAAAATGGTTAGATATGAACATACAGTTTCTAGATTTTCGCGGAATCCGCCAGGGTCAGGTCCCTGAGTCATTTTGATTAACATCTATGATCTAGTCTAGATCTACTACTACTAGATTCTATATCATATACTATTAACATACCGTAACTGTGATGTGTTAGTATGTATCATATGCTTTTTTTAACTACAGGTATGTGTGCACAGATTCACTGGGTTAGTGTAAATATCGCACTATCGATGAGGTTAATTATTGACACTCAGTCATTATCATCATGCAATGTGACTAGACTGTACTACTACTAGTCGGCGTAGCCGGTCTACATCTAATCATCATGTCTAATCTGAATCATGATTAATGAGTGTGACAGTAGTCTGTGACATAAATACACCGGGTTATGGTTCATGTTGGCCTTTCCTTTAAAAATGTTGGAAGTGTCCTGAAGCCCAAACTCTTAACAGTAAGTCCAACACTAGCCCAAGAAAGACCAACTACCTGAATCAGATCTAGATTCTATAATTCTTTTATAAAAATGTACATACTATATAAGTTATAACATATAGAAGTATGCCATTATCAGGTTGCATGGACAAATAATCGCTTCTCTGATTTATGTTTACTAACAAACCATCTATAAGTATAAATATTCCAGTACAGAGATGGTGTACCACATTGTATATAGATAAGATACCCATTTAATTTGAAAGTGAGCTGACCAAAATATATTGGCTAAAGTTACATGTTAAAAACATAATGAATTTCAAGTTGCTAGTTTTGAATTAGATCTAGGTCTTTTTGATGCCTGAAAAAGTTACAGTAATACTTGTTCTTACAGTTACAAGCTGTAGATGCATATGGAATTAGAATCAGCAAATGTACATTTGTACTGTTGAGTACCTGAATTAGTTTTAAATAAATCTGATTTTATTATTGCCTTATCCAGACTTTATTATTGACTAAATTTGATCTTATAGAAAAATGTTGTTACTTCCACCAGTATTCCGAGTAATTAAATAACGTGCCATTCCCTACTAGTGACAAACTGGCTAGCATACATCCATTACATAATTAGTTTATAGAGCATGCCATTCCAGCATTCCTATGATTTTCACAAGCTTGGTGCTAGTAAATAAAGAATCCACCCTTTTTAAGAAAATTTGAAATCTTTGGTGTGAAAACTATAGGATAGTTACTGTGGGGTCCGTTAATCTTGGCCCACATATTCCAAGCAGATTTAACGTTAAAGTAGTTGCTCATACCATTATGTCAATGGGCTGAGATTGACGTGGGTCTCATCAATATGTCACCGATCTTGACCCACCTGTGCATTTTCAAGTTGGGGATTAGGTGAATAGATATATTATACCTACCATTGTTATGCTTCATCTGTTCTGTGGAATATACATATTATGATTCGATAACAAATATTTTCAGATTTAGACCACTTTGAAGTGATGGGGTACCTCTAATTATGCACTTTTCGAAATCGTGCTTAACTTTTAGCCTTGTTTGAACCATGATAACTTTTTGCCTGCTTAAAAAGGAATGCACACCTCTTCAACTCCATGGTTGGGAACACCATTCCAGCTCACATAGCATTGTAAAAGTCGAGGACCATCCGCTGTATTTGGTGATGTAGGAGCATAGCCCAAATATCGCCGGATACTTCCATGGTGGTGGTGGGGTCGCGATCTCAGAGTGGTCGGAGGACTTAACTGAGTTGCCGGACACTACCGTGGTGGTGGGGGAGGCAGTATTGGATAATTAGAAAGTGTAAAAGCGCGTAGTTATATTTAATTAGGCTGGGAATTTAATTATACATAACAATACATAGAATTAGACATAACAATACATAGGAGTACCACTTTAACAACCAAATAGGAGGGCCGAGGTCGATGTGAGTCATTACTGTGGTTAAAATAAGGCTAGATATCATATAACTTATAAGCTTGTTTCAGATATAGACTCACTTAAGTGAACTATTATTTTCAATAGTTTTTCGGAGTCTACTAACAACTCACAATCACCACATAAAGCACAACTCACCCTTGTTTTGGACCTTCAAATTTGGTACTAAAAAGGAAAATATACCACAAAACTCTAATTTAGTTCTGACAACGTATCAGATAATTACACATAACTGTAAAACCACTTTATTTGTTAAAACCACCAACAATGTATTGAATATCAAGAATAACTCATTTGCTAGCCTTTCTAAATCAGTATTTATGAATAAATTAAAAAAATGTATGTGTAATCAAATATCGGAAGGTGTATCTCACCTAATGATAGTTAGCTTTCTTGTGGTGAATATGATAATCTGTGGAACCGTTTAAAGTGAATAATGAACATTTAGTATGATAAGGAAAACATCAATTTACCAGTATTTCTTGGTATTGTTCTAGTACGAATGTACACAAAACAACTGATTTGTTGAAAGATTTTTAAAAGGGATGTTGTTGCGAAGCCAAGTATTGGAAATGTGTTCATTGGTGCTAAAGGTCCGAGCACTCAATCAGTGTTACTTCTAGGACGCATTTTTGTGGGATTCCCACAATATTTTAACTTATGGCATAAAATAAAAAAATCCCTAGGGGGGCCACATGATGCAGAATAAAATACCACAATGCAATATTGTAAGTGTTCTACACATTAATGATCTCCCCATCACATTAGCTTTAATAATGCCATACCACTGGCATTTTCAGCAGAAATGGGTAATGATAAACGCCAACTATTTATCATCCGATATTTTCTTGTTCTGAAATAATGCAAAAATTTATTGCTGTAGCCATTTCAAATCTCCTATTTATAAATATTTATTGAATATAAGAACCAAGCTTGAAAGATGGGAGAGATTTTAGTAGGCTGGTGATCTTGGCTGGTAAACATCTCTTGCATTATGATAGTCACGTGACTCAAATACTCTCTCCTGATTGGCCAGTTATCTTTGTTTACAGTAAATAAAGCACATGGTCTTGTTTATATGGTGGATTTCTCTGTTCCTCTCCTGTATATTTGTTTGATCACTGTTTTTTTTGGCATTTTGTGTTAATATTATGATATAAATATGGATTTCATATATCATATTAACCATATTCATACCTTATATGCAGTATTTTGTTAACGTAATAATTGTGTTTCTACCTTGATCCTCAGTCCATCCACTGTTGAGTGTGAGAGGCAGTTCTCCTCTATTAGGAAATTACAACTTTGTTGGCCAGGAAAATCTACATGATTTAATGCTTATTGCATGTGATGGCCTGCTACCCAAAGAATTTCTTCCAGGCCTATTGATAAGTGGCTGGTATCTGGTAATGATGGTCTTTACCTGAACAGACACAAGAAAATAATTCCTCAATGTGTTGATGAAAATTAAAATGTTTTGTGGCTGACAATAATATTGTATGTTGGTCTCTCTTACATTTCTCAATAATCCATATCACAAAGTCCCCAGAGGATCCTGTGATAAGATACCAGCTTGGTTGTTTTCTGTTTACCAAGGCTATTCCCTATTGTGGATGCCACCAAAGCTTGAAAAATCCTATTGATTACTGTTATCTAATAATGAGGCCCTATCTTATTTTATAATAGTTTTAATATTACAATATTATATTAATAACATATTATTATTAATAATTTAAGACCTTCTAAAAACTACTTTTCAGATATATCTGGGAAAGTTTGTCAGCTATGCCAGTATTTATTTAAGAATATGTTTTGGACAGTTTATGATGCCATCATGTCATAAACCTGTTTATGACATGACATCATAAACCCGGCATTAATCCATGTTTTTTACATTGTATCATAAACTTGCCAACCCTGTTATCAGCTGCACTCATCACCATAATCATGGTTGGATGGCAAAAATCAGGAGTCCATGTATGCACCTTGTAATGCCCCATCCTTGAAGATTACATACAACCTTTTATTTCACAAATGTTCACAGTAAATGTTCTATTGATTGCAAACCTAAACCAAAGTTATTTCACCAATTTTTAAGGGTCGCTTGTTAGTTACCAAACTGCCAATAGTCCTTTAATGATCTGGGTAATATTTATGTGGAAAAACTACTATTGGCAGTAGTTTAACCAAAAGTATACATAATAAGAAGCTACAATCTAGACACAAACATTACCCAGGATCAAGTTGTATGTGTTTTAAAGCAAAATCACTTCATTGGTGTTCTGGGATGTTGATGGCATTTGGAGAATCATTTTAGATGTTTGACAAACACCTTTCTGTGTGCTGTTTGTATGAGAAAGTATTCTATTATTAGTTGGTCTTGGATCATGATGCTAAAGGAAAATGACAGGTAATAATCTTACATGTAATACAGCTTACAACAGCTAATGAATATTTATTTTGCTTACCTGTATTTACTTGTGTTAACTGAAAGTTCTGTGATTGTTTAAAATTAGTGAAGATGTCAGATTTGAATTAAGACTAAGAGCTCCAACACTTACTGAACACTGCTTAAAATGGCATAATTTGTATGACATTCAGCCAAATAATATACATTTTAGGGTCATGCATATTTTTTTATGCTTATGTCAAGAGAAGCAAGCAAGTGCTGTACAACCAACCCATATATAATTTGAATTTTAACTGCCATATATTTTTTGTAATTATGAGTAAGACACAACAAATATTTTAAATTGGTTATATTTATTGACCAAAATCTGTGGTTCTGTCACTGTGTTAGCCCCACACTGTATCTCATGGCAGTTGCTCTAGACTGCATGACTTGAAAGCCTTTGCTGTGCCAGCAAATTGGAATGGTGCATTTTTTCGAGGAGGGTCTAGAATTTTGTGGGGTTGATATGTTTTACCTATGCAGGAGATTCTCTCTGTTGTACAATGTTTCCTGATACTGAGATAGCAAAAATATATATGGCAGTGGTTGCATAAACACAAATGTTCTTGTGGAGACGTTAGTCAGTAATGATTCAAATTACATTGCTACTCAAATGCAGAACCAACCATTCAGTGTAGCCACTGAAGGACCGAAAGACATGGACAACACAAAGCTATATCCAGTGACTGTTAGATATGTTTTTTTACATGGGCAATAATGTGTGATTTTAAGAACTGAACAAAAATACCAGTTATAGGACTACTTGTTCTTGCTGCTGTTCTTTTATTTCTAAAATTCCTAGTAGAATCTGTATGTGTCATTGATAATACATGGAGATGTGTGTTTGTTGTGATCAAGTCATGATGATCTAGCTTAATTTTAATTATATTTTAATAGAATAAGCCTGAGGTAATTTATGTGGCTTCTATTGATGAAACAGATAAATAATGGCACTGGACAGCCACAGTTTAATATCCTTGCCATTGTGATGGTGGATATTTTGATCTTGTTTCACACCAGTGCAGACTGTGAAAGAATATTCTCATTTATCATCAAAACCAAGACACCTTTCTGTCACTGCACATCCACCAAACCTTTTAGTACCTTGGCTGTGCACAAAGTATCCCTCAATACCAAAGGCATAGCATTTTCTCAGCAGAAACATTCTAATATTTTCCTGGTTAAGGCAAAAGGTCCTACGTATCAACATCTCATGAAAAAGTGACACTCCTTACTGTACAATGTTAGAACTGAAATAACATTATATACAATGTGATTTGATTTTTTAAACTGAATCAACTGATAAATAATACAGCAATCCTATGAAGATTTTAGTAGTGTAGAATATCTAGGGTAATCATGTAATGGAAGTGCAGACTTGTCATGACTTAATTGTTATTAAATGGTATTAAAAAAAAACCAGTTAAACCTTTCACAAAAGAATACCTATGATGTTAGATTGTTTTGATATAGATAATTATGATCAATTACATGGTTTTATGATGTATGGTGTTATGTGAGCCGTAGGTCGTGTTTCACTTGAAAATTATTACTCTTTCCAATTTTCAAATGTGCATATATATAGGTATGGCTATAGTTTATTTTTCACTGAATGAAAAGTTTTGCTTTAATCTTTTGTAGTAGTGTATATGATATGAAGAAAAGTATATAGTGTAGGTATCCCAACTAAAAATTCAACTGTGCTGAAGTAAAACAAAACTCTATTGAACAAAATTGGTCCAGTAGATATTTTTTTACTGACCATTTGTAGTACTTATTTTTTTAATAAATAGACCACACATTTTTATGCATAAATAAAAGCCATCTTTGAAGCCTCATATATATTAATTCCCTATGAATATTATCCATATATTTTTATTTTGTGTTAGCCATTAATTTGACAACCCTTTGATCAGTGTAAAAGATTGAGCAGTTTGAAAACAACATGTGTAGTTTTCACAAATGTCCAAAGCTTATCAAACCATGAAAATACAAAATGTGCAATAATTTTGTTAATTTTCAGAATATCACAATGTACATATCATTAAGATACAAACACATTAAGATACAAACAATAACAGAATGCTGACTTATACAAATTTATGTACACAAATTGTTACCAGTCATCAATGTCTGCTGAAATGTTCAAAAATATTCTAATGGATATAACTTCTGTGAATATTTTATTTATGACACAGAATATTTGCACCCATTAGCATTTAAAATTTCCTCAATATCAGCAGCAAAAACCAATTAACTCTGAACTTCAGCAACATGATCTGTTCTTGGGCATCTGTATACCTCTGAACTTGTTACTTCTAACACATTGTCAATAAAAAATCATCCACATATTCATATGCAACTTCAACCCATGAGCCCTGATTCAGGCTGATTGTTAAATGTAAAAGTATCTGTAAGTATCTAAGCCCATTTAGCCTGCCGTGTGCATATGAATAGCCATTAAAAAGCAACAATTGCTTAGTTAGGGGAGTGGAAAAGGTATACACATCTGAATAAAGTTGATAATGTTTTTCCACAGGCCTATTATTTTCTCATTTCCCATAGCTGTATAGTAGTAGGAACGATCAGTTAATAAGTTTATTAATGTTATTAACTTTTATCTAAATTGGTAATGAATTTATTTCATGATTTTAAAATATACATTAAGTTTATAGTGAAACATATGAATCTTACTTCATAGTTATAGTCTTAATGCCTGAAATTAGTTTAAAATAGCCTATTAAAGACCAAAACAGCCAACAATAAGGTCCAAATCAGCCTATTGTGAACACACAATAGGCTGCAGTATGCAGTTACTTTGGATCTTTTATAGCATTTTTGTCAAATCACTAGACCTGTATGTTCATGAAGTATAATTTTCTTGAAATAAATATGTAGATATGTGCCATGAGTCCAATGCTATTTCTCACTCTTATAGTATAAATTCATTATGCTTTACAGTCAGTCGTATTGTATTTTAATCATGTAATATATTTTATGGTCCAGTTGTGAATTCAGAAAACATAGTAACTTTAAATGGCATTGGATTCAGAAAAGATTTTATGATTTTTCTTATTAGGATATCCATGTTCACATCATGACTGATATATATTTGACACATAATGACAATATATATATATATTTAAGGTATAGGTAGTTAACCTGCTAGCAGCCACCAGTAACACAAGATATCTGTGATGTCTTACTGGGGAAGAAGTGGGGGCCGGGCTGGCAGCACCAGTGTAGGCAATAACAATGCCAACAAAGGACGTGGAAGTAATCCTCAGGGTGTTGGCGGCGGCGGTGGAGGCTTCCTCCAGGAGCGCATCAAAGAGATGAGCGCACAGGAAAAACTCATTGAACAGAAGAAGAAAGAGATTGAGGCAAAACTTCAGGAACAAAAACAAAAGGAACAGGAGAAAGTCTTGTCCAAATTACAGTCAAAAGCCACAGCAAAAATGTCCTTGTCAAAGTAAGTTCAGGGAAGTTTGTGATGCTTGCTATATTATATTGTTGATGGCATTATGTCCTAGAGCTAAATTGTAATGAGTGTGAAATATTTTCTTGTGATCTTTTATTTCTGGTTAACATGGAAAAATAGTTGATGTGATGTATTTCAGGGAAAACTATTATACCAGTGACTGATTTTAGGGGAAAGAGTTATACCAGTAGTGTGTGTGTGTTTGTAAACCAGTTTACTCTCTTTAAAAGTTTAGTCTGATTTCAAAACTGACCTAGTCTTATTATTTTCTAATCAGTATTCACATTTATAGTTAAGTTGTCATTTTTCAAGTAAATGAGCATATTTTCCAGGATGGTGAAATTTCAAGTTAATGTTTTTAATATTTATAATCTCAGATATTGATATAAAATCATTATCGCAACAGTACTCAGATAATGCATCATTGTGTTTCTTTTCTCCCCAAACGAACCTTTCTTTTCTACACCAGAAATATTTCATCTGATCATACCATAATGTAGGATTAGAACTTTGGTAGAATTTATGAGAAACCCAAAATCTTTTAAATGTACTGCCTTTCTGGTATAATATTGATCTACACTGGAAAAACCTTTTAACAGTAATTTGGTGAACAAAATATATAGCTAAGAGGTGAATAAATCACCTGTGCTATCATCGTCAGCCTACTGATATTTCTGACTGATGATTTCTGGCAATCATATTTTCAAAAACATCTTATTTTTCACCTTGATCAGATAAGTGCATTAGGGTGAAATGTCACTTTATTAGACCACAACACACCTAAATGTCCTAAATTAGATTATTTCAGTGTTTGTTTTCCAGTAATACTGTGGTATTTAAGTATCTGTTAGAAACAATTTCTTTTTTGTGGAATTCCCATGATATTTTAATGTATGGCACAAACAATCAAAATACATGGGCACCAGAGGATGCAGAATAATACCCTAAATAACAGTCTCCATCATTTTCAGCTAAATATTTTCTGGGAGTATGTCCACCCCTTAAAAACTTAAGGGGGGGGGGGAAATCCTCCACATTAGCTAAGTCCTAGAAGCAACATTGATTTTATTTGTGGTATTTGATATTATACCATAGTATCAGTGTGGTATGATTCTAGACTGTAAAATACACTTATATGTCATTGTAAATTGTTTTCCAAATAAAATTCATACAATTTCCAAATTATTTTATCATAATCATTCCCAAATTTTGCCTTGTACTTGTGTGTAATCTGACTACTGATCATGTGTCACTGTACTACAGAATTGGCAAGCGACCTGGCTATGGACGAGGTGGTATATTTAGTACAAAACGTGTGAAACAGGAAGAGGTGAAGCCAGAAACAGAGACCACTTCACAGATCAGTATTGGAAATAATCATTTCAGCAATGATGGTAGCTTTTTGGAGAAGTTCATGAAGCTACAAGGACAGAAACGTGAGCCATGTGGATTGTTATTTAGTTATAAGGCCTATGCATACATGTATGTATGTATGTTATATTATGTAATGTAGGATCTATTGAGATGTTATTCATTATTTACATTTCTTGGTAAATAAAATTAATGACATTAGGAAAACCTGTGTTTTGTTTATTTCAGATAAAAAGAAGAAAGATGAAGAGACATTTAACATTAATATAGATGGTGTCAAGCTGGAGCCACAAGAGAAATCAACCGTTGAGATCAAAGAGTTATCGACAGAGAAGAAGTCATTGCCAGATATAAAAAAAGAACCACATGCTGCAGTGCAGCCTCTCATGGAGAAGAAACTACCAGATAGTTATGGCAAAGAGAGAAGCATGTCTGAACAGAATTATGGTGGATCAGGCGGTGATAGGAATGGTTCCCAATCTGATAGACACAGAGATAGATATGGTCCTAGGGAGTGTCCTAGACTAGAGCAGAAGAATAAAGACCACCAACAAGAGGATGTCAGACCACATTCGCCTCCACATCAGCAGTATCAAGCTGCTGAGGTGCCCTCTCTGATGAAATATAGCATGCCACAGCCAACTATATCAGCAACTCCAGCTCCTGTGTTTGTCAGTAGTTCTCCACAGGTCTGCCAGATGCCAGTACAGAATCTAACACATTCGACAATTGCTGTGACTCTGACACATGCCATATCTTATGTACAGACAGGAACAGCCACTGCACCTCCCCAGACTGGTGTCACACAGATGCCGTATTCTAATACATACACACCAGGTAGTGGGACAGAAATATCACTGATTGGCCAGTCACCCATGATGAATCCAGTTGCAGCTCCACGCCAGATGGCTCCACCTCCGGTCTCTGTCACTATACACCAACTTCCACCACCTCCTTCAGGTGTACAGCTTATGCGTCCCCCGCCTCCTACTAGTTCTATGTCAATGCCAATGTCACAGCTCCCCCCACAGGCACCCATCTCAGTACATTCAGTGACTGCATATGAGTCCCGACCCCCCCTTTCGATGGCTCTGCCTCCACCTATGTCACGTGGGCCTTATCCCCCAATGTCAGGCCCACCACCACTGCCCAATATGACCACACCTCCACCATCCAGACCTCCCCCTCCTTTAGGGCCACATACAGGGCCACCTCCTCCTCATGCCAACTTACCCCCGCATGGTCGTCCTCCTCCACCTCAGGGTCCACACCTAGGTCAACCCCATAATGGTCCACCTCCTCCACCACCCCCTCCACCAAGGCCACTAATGCACCAGATGGGAACACTACATGGTGGTCCGCCTCCACGAAATGGTCCACCTCAAAATGGACCACCGCCTGGTGCTCCTCTACAACACATGTTAGCTCCACCAATGCACAATATACCCCCTCCACCTCAAGGTCATCCTGGAGGTCATCCCTCTTCTGCCACAATGCCTGGGAAATTCCAGCCAACGGGCAGACCACAACCACCTCCCCCATCGTCCCTTTCAAGTCAGAGTTTTCAGGGTGCACAACAACAGCACTTTCAAACTAGCCACAATCTGCCCACAACAACAACACACACTGTGTCATCATCACCACCACTGGTGACGAATCAGCCAGGCACTGAACAGCCTAAACCACTGACACAAGAAGAATGGTCTAAATATGACGAGTATGGCAACATCAAGAAGGAGGTGCAGCAGGACATCTACGATCCTACAAATCCAACAGATGTTGACCAAGATGGTAAGGATGTCTCTTGGCCATAGTTAATGTAGAACGTTTTGTTCACTTCTATGTTTATTAATGTTAGAGCAGCAGTGTTCCATCAGGGCTGTGTCTCTTTACTGTAGAAAATAGAAGATACATTCAAATTTCTTTTTAGATTATAAATTTTGCCACCAAACCAATGATTTTACCCCTTTTGTTAATCAGTATTTGTTTATTTTGTTCTTTACATTAATCTACAAATTAAGATTCTCGGGAGAGCTCTAATTTATGACATAACCCGTCAGCATTTTATCCACCACTGATCAAAAGGTAAATATTGATTGGTAGAAAAAGAAGCCATCTTTTTCTTCGATTTAGTAGTGAAGATGATGTGTACAGCATAGATTCCTGTAAACAAAGCTCAATGTATTATGCGAGCAAGCCACCCAATTCCCTATCTCCTCTTCTAAGCAGAGGTTTATTTTAGTATTACGTGACTGTTAATGTGGTGTTGTATTGATGGTTGATGTCTGGGATTAAAAGCTACTTTATCTTATTGAGCTGCTTATGTAATTGATTTATATTTATGAACATCTGACACTCATTGTTGAGTCAGCATAGAGTAATGGTCTACTTATAAAATGTTGTTATGTAAACATAACAACAGTACTTAATAATTATGATTTGCACGAAAAAAAATTGGAATGTTTGCGTGTCTGGTGTCATTCATAATTATACTTATTTATTTTCACCTAGAATGGGAGCTTAGGTATTTGTGTAAAATTGATGATAAATGAAATTGCTTTCAGGGAATGAGTCTTATTTACAGAATTATGATTATGATTGATATTTTATTGATTTAAGAGGCACTGGCCTCGGATTAAAAATTATAAGATTATTTTCATGTTTGTTAATACAGCGTCGTACATATTCCTAAATTCCTTTTCGTGGGCCATTATATTCAATTAGAAATTAATACATAGATTGAATTACTGTTTTATTATCATATAAAAATGTGAATGTTGTAAAATTATTTACTTCAAAACATGTTTTATTGAATGATATAATTTAATAAAGCATGTTTTACAATATTAGATCTGTTTGTTAGTGATATTGTCCCTCATAGAAATACATTCAATACATTCTTTTGCCAATTTTTAAAACAGAAGTACATTTCGGAATTGTTTAGCTATGTTCATTCCAGGATTGATGCATTGTTTAATAAAGGGATGCCTCACTATTCCATAATTATAACTTCCATATTTTCAAATAATACACATTTGCTTATGGAGTACATCTTTCCTGGATTCCCTCAAGTTTAACAAGCTTAGAACCAAATCAGGAATATAGTTTGTGTGTTAGTAATTTATATAATTGTAATTTAACATCCAAGAGTGATGTATGTGTGTACAATTTGTAAACATACTGTGTCAGTCAGAGAAATTGAAAAAGTTTGGTTTGTATTATATCTATTTGAAACATTTATCACACATGTTTGCTGATGTAAATATAAACATAAAGTTTTCACTTGGGTATAGGCTGTCCATGGTGAAATGATCCTTGAATGAAAGCATACCAAACTGCTGATGGTATTTTTTATAAACAAACAAATTATATTATTTATGAGTTACCTAGTATTTTTTATTATTTTTGACATACCTCTGTGAATGTGATATGCAACATCTATATGACAACACGTTCTGTTAGCAATTAGTTTGGAATTATAATATCTTAAAGGTAAATGATAACTGCATAGATAACAAATTAACCTAATTTACATGGTGCAACTTAACTTGAATTTTATAATAACCCTCATTAAATGTGAGAATTGTATCTTTTAATTTCCTAATTTGTGCTCTCTACCTAAAATATTGAAATCCTAGAAGCAACCATATATCATATGAATGCAATTAAAAGATGCAAAAATATAATTACTTAATTCATAAAGGCAACTATACTCAGTTGAAATACTTTTTTAAAGCATACAAAATTGTTTTTAATCCTGATAGTCGACTATGTAGACCTATTCTAAATATTGTGTACTTAACCATAAACATAAAATGAATCTTGCTTCAATGTTTTATTATGTTTTGTGGACAAAATACCATTTGTACCTATGGATTTTACGAATAACTGGAATCAATTACAGGGTTCGCACAGGTCCTTGAAAACCTGTAATATGTAATTTGAAAATTTGGATTCCAGGCCTGGAAAGTGCTGGAATTTTTGTAGAAGTCCTTGAAAGTCCTGGAATTTGGACATATAGATCTAGATCGAGAACTATATTTCTAATAAGCATACAGGAATTCAGTGTCAAGTCTTGCACACTACTGTTTGTGTTATTTCAAAGTCTTTCCACTGAAGCACTGCTTTCATTGAAAATATGTCTATATTGTCATGTGTTAAGAGTTCATGAATTCATTGAAAAGGTCCTGGAATTTGACATTGAAAGGTCCTGGATTGTCCTGGAATTTGAGATGTCAAAATGTGTATGAACCCTGAATTAAATAGTTGCACAGCATGTTGTGAGCCTTTTACCAGAAACAATTATATAAAATATAGCATTTAAAATATGACTTTTGTCTCAGTTACTTGTAAGATTATTAGAATGTTTGTAGTGAATTCATATTATAATGAGAGAGAAATTTGTTCTTGTTATAGCTTTTGGCTATAGTCACTTCAGAATATGCACATATTACTTGCTTCAGTTAAAATGTTTCGTGAAGTTTGGTATAACATGTAATCTAGGGCTCTAATATGAGCGAGCACAGTTATATGATAGGAGTTCACCATAAGAGTATGTATTTTGACTTCTTATTTGAAAGTGCTGTGTGTGTGTGTGTGTGGGGGGGGGGGGGTTATTTATTAATTGAGAAATCAGTATTAGATCAAATAAATGTTATCTCAGAAAATGATACAAAATTTTATCTGATAAATAGTCTATACTGTACACATAGTGGTCCTATAGGGAATATTTGAGCATGTAGGCCTATTTTCTGGTTGTTTTAGGGAGCTATTTTGATTGCGAAGTCGGTGTTAGATAAAAAGTAAATATCAGAAAATGATACAAAATTTTAATCAGTAAGCTATTTATTGTTGATTTGGATGGTGTTTTGAGTGTATGGAGTACAGAATCACAGACACGAAAATACACTATCTTATGATAAAAGGTTTACCATACAATGAGAACATTAGATGATGTGATGCTTGCTATGAGGCAATAATTCTTTCTTGCAGATGGAAACAATGAAGAGGAAAATGTACAGTTAGAGAAAAAAGTACCATCCATTACTATGTAAGTAGTCATAGTAGCATCAGTAGCAGTAGTATTTGTAGTAGTAAATAATAATATTGTGCTAGCACCTCACCATTATATCAGTTATTTGTTTCTTGAAAGGAAGTGATTTTTAGCAGATTATGGTTTTGTTTGTGATGATAATGTTTAATTATTTTCTAAAGCATGTGATGAGAGCAGGGTGTTCTGTACACAACGTGATCTATCAATTTAGAATGGCTGGCACACTGCACTGTAGACTTCCAGGTTTTGGTTCGAATATGAAAGTTACCTGTGTCTTTTGAATGTGTTAACAGAGTTGCCTCTCAGCCTTCTGTTCAATGTGTAATCAGTCCCTCACCAAACTCTGATGGATACACCAGAGATGTTGACTACAGTAAACAGTTCTGCCATCTCACCCATTGTTTAGTAATGACATTATGCGGGATGATCAAAAATATTCTGAGAGAAATCATCTCTCATTTGTTTTTGGCTTCTCACTGGTCCAGCTGGTAGCATGGTTGACCACATGCTTTCTTGGGCTGGCTACATTTGAAGGATGTTTCATTCCTCACTTAACCTCAGTACCTCTAGAGGCTGCTCAGCCCATTTATTCTAGCAGCATTTCACATTTCCAACACTCTCTACTGAGTGGGGGGGGGGACGGATCACCTTCTCAGAATGTTAAAAATGAACACAGATACATACACTACTCAACTGTGAGTCACAGACTGATAGAAATGAGTGTAGAGATGTGGAGATGGCTCACATTCTTATATTAATTATATCAGACATGTTAAGTTTCTATTAGTTTATGGATTTGTGAGTCTTTTTTTCCTGATTGACATCCTTTGTCTATACTTATAACCACGAAAGAGCACAGCTGTATAACAAATTTGCTAGAACTTCATGAGCCTTGATTTTACTAGACCAATGACATTAACAATGATATGTCTGGTTTTTCTAAAACAGGAATATCAAACATTGCATTGAGCTGCATAAACACCACCATTTGTGCTTTAAAACACTCACCATAAATTCTGAAAAGAACTTTAGATAATTTTATGTATATTTCAAAAAATTATAAGGTATACTATTGAGAGCTATATGATCCTTGTTCGTTGGAAGTTTATTATCATGATGATTAACCATAATTTGTTGTTAATAATCCAGTTACACATGGTGGTCAATTATTTTTTTGTTACTTCTAGGACACTTTCAAGTAATAAATCAATTGTATCGGGTGTGACACCTGAGGCACGAAAAATACCGAATGTATTTGTTGGGGAGGAAGAAGACGAGGATGAAGATAACTTGCGAGGTATTCAGTCAAGATGGTGAATGTTCTGTGTTTTGGGGTTGGGGAGCCATCCCTGAGGAGAGGAATTAGGCAGTTAGCATGACCATAAATGTTTGGTTTATTTTTGCTGTTCCACCACATCATGTGTAATCTTAATAAGCATTATGCAGTAGTTTTTTCAGTTGTTTAAATTCGATAATAATTGATCTGACCTGGATTAAGTAGAGTTCCAAATGTGCCAACACTGAATGCCAACCAATTTGTTTGCCTGTACGCTATCATGAAATATGTCCATGAAACATGTCCACTTAGCTAGAAAACAAAACGACTACAGGCAACAGTCATTAGCCAATCAGCACAGCCCTAAGGGGTGGCAGAACAGTGCACGTTTGTGACTCCGGGTATTCTAGTCTCTCCCCCAGAAGATCCAGAAATCCGTGAAGCAGTAGAGAAGATGGCTGAATATGTTGCCTCCGGTGGTGACTCTGTGGAGCATGCCGCCAGACAGGTCCATAAAGATGATCCTTTATACAGGTATGTAGACTATTCAAGTATCTGATGACAGCAGGGCTGCAAAAAAATCAGATTTATTTAAAAAAATATGATTTTTTAAATTTAAATCGATTTTTTTTATTTAACAAAAATAACATTCAAACATTTCCTAACACACAAAACTACTGAAGACCTTTTTATATATTTTTTGATCTTTTAAAAATGAAAATCATTATTATGTTCACATATATATTATAGATCTATTTATAGTCCAAAACTATAGATAATTGGTTCAACAGCATTAGTTTAACAGTTTGTATATGAACACAAGTTTTCCTGCCTTGACTGCTCCTAGTCTGTTCCTCAGTTTGGAATGTACTATACCAAATGTAGAAAAAATGAGAGGTATTACTCTCACTATACAAATAAAATTTCAAATTACCAAGAACGCATAGCCAGTAAACTGCAATGAATACAGCTTCTAATTGGTGACACCATTTAAATATGCGGTGTGCTGTCCTTAAGCCAAGATTCCATATATGTGGTAGAGTCTATGCGTTATGCGAATTCAACAAAAAAAATGGAAAACATGTAAACGTATGAGCGTGATTCCTTATGTGCGACTGCGTATGTGTTTTCCAAATGTGACAAAATTGACCATTCCATGTAGTGATTGGTGTGAATTGCACCGTTGAATCTATATTTTTATGACCCGGGTCCTAATATTCTGGATTCAGCCATCCAATTCGAGTGTCCAGTCAGGCTTTCCCATGAAAAATAGGTAGCAAAGTGAGAGGGATATCCGAAACAAATGGATACCACAATGTCACATATGTTACCGCAATGTCGCATATCACATATATGGAATCGCAGTTTTAAGCTGAGATTCCATACGCGGTATGTGAATCAGACAAAAAATGGAAAACATGTAAACGTATGAGTGTGATTCTGTAGATCTATGTGTGACTGTGTATGCGACAAAACGGATGCATGAAAATATGCTTGTCCAGGCAACCAATTTTTTCGGCCCTGAGCTAAGCCCACCCATGTGACCATTTGGATTTAACATAAAAACTAGACCCATTGACTCGTAATGATATGATAGACATGACTAATTTTATATATTTGGCACCAATATCACTACAATTCTATTCAACTAGTATTTGGTTTTCTATGAGAGGTTATTTTAATGAATTTTTTAATTAATTATGGCAGGTTCCTGTTTGACGAATCCAGTTCTGTTCATCATTATTATAAAGAGCAAGTGAATTTACTACATGAAGCAATAAACCTGAAAAAGCACGAAGAGAGGGCAATAGATGCTGACACGGAAGATAACAAAGGTATTGTTCGTATGTGATTTATATCTTAGATTGTTGCATACCTAATTTTATAATCATTTTGGTGATATATGGTATAATACAACATTTAATGGAAGAATTTGAGGTAGAGAATTGTGTTTGCTTTTGCCAATTATTAAAACATTTTGCTTATCATATACTGTAATTACGTATATTTTCGCTTGTTTCACGAATCCCCACCCAGTAGCCAAGTCAGGGGCTTCATATTCGCATATAGTCATTGCCAAAAAAGTTTTTATTGCATGCTTTTATGTAGCATGAACATGGAAATATATGTAAATTTATTCAACAACGATAAACCCGTTTTAGAGATGAAGGAGAGAGCTAAATAAATAAGCCAATTCAAAACCTATTACTGGACTGACCATTGCATTGTTTGCGTTGGGCAACCGGGAAACAAATTTGTAATTACCTAAATGCATCACTTGTGGGGAGTCTACACTGTCACATCATTGCCCTAGACTTTGACAGATTTCTTGTGATTAGACGGAATATTAATTGTAACAGCCAATCATAGTGAGAGTAAGAACATATGGTCAATAAAGCCCTGAAGTAGTGAAGGAAAGATTTGCATCGTGGTATGCCGACGCAGTCACAGAACAGTTTCGTGGTGGCAAAGCATCCATGTGGGTGTTATCGGCACGGGTCATACCACTTACATCTTGAAGAAGGCCTGGTTTGGGCCTGGCATTGCTGATGTAATTGCGAAGTTATGAACATTTTGCTTTTAACATTGGTAGATGTGTGTGAAATTGAATGTGTTATATAAGTGTGGTTATGATTAAATGTATATGGATGAATGAGTGTTGAAGTTGAAATAAAAATGTTATATTATTAATAACAAATATCGATCAGCGTTATGTGTTGGTTATCCTGGTGATGGTCCTTCCCATTCAAACAAACCATTTCTCTGCATTAATGCTACTTCCTAGTAATTAATATACAGTGTAATTGCCCATGGATGTCAACAGCATAGTAGTCAGCTGTACAGTGGTCTTTTGGTATGTTCAATAATTGCTTGAAATATGGCTACATGGGTTTAAAAATAGAAATATCTATTGAAGTTTTATCAATTTTGTTTTTATTTCCTTTACAATAATCTGTATTAGCACAGGAATATGTAGGAACACAAGCCTTAAATAGTGGCTCTGTGTCTAACATTGATATTTCATTGAAAACAAAAGTATGTAATGTAAACATGTAAATGGCAAAACATATTGCATGAACCACACACACGAAAATTCGTGTGTCATATTTTCCTCAGGTCACTGACCTCGCTAATTTTGTGAAAATAAGATTATTGCAAAAATATCTGTAATTACAGTAAACAAATTAAGATTGATATAGACCACAATTGAAAAGCCCATAAAATAACCCACAGTAAAGGTAATAATATCTGTAAAACACACATTTTTATGTATATTAGCACATAAGTTCTGCTGCATATAAATATTTCTGCATCTGATAGTTAGAGTTCAGATCTTGATTACTTTGTAAAAGCAGATAAAACATGGAGTGCTAGGCTCTTAATTATTTTTACTGAAGGTATTCAATCTGTTGAAAATACTTCAATATCATAGGCTCTTTATCATTTACAAAAATTCTAACAAAGTTTTAACACTTTCTATTTGCTATAATCCAAAACATTGACTATAACCCAAACAAAGATTAATATTATTTCATATTAGAACAAACAGTTCATCTGTTCAAGTGGCATTGGTAACCTAAATAATACCATCCATCACAATTCTAATTACTGACATCTCAATTCAATGCTATTTATTTATGTTTTATTATTAAGTGTAGAGAATATATTTCTATATACAAGCCCTATGTTTCCATATTGAAAGCACAACACAGCAATAGGTCTCAAGTAATGAGCATCTGAAAATATGATATACATATATTTCAACATCAATTTGTGAAAAATTGCTGTATTTCAGCGATGAAGTTGTTTATTTACAAAACTGGTGGGAGATGATTAAGTCAAAGAAACGAAAGAGGCAGTAAAATAATCTGAGAAGGGGAGTACCCCTCTTGGAGCCTTTTCCAAGCAGTGGTCACAGTCGGCTATTGATTTTTTTGTGACGTTCTGTAATGACGATTATGAATAGCGCCTAAATAAGTAGCTTGTTTTTGTACACAAATCTAAAATGATAGTTTTTTTATAATTTTTATATCTTTATATTCATGGTCATGGTTACCATTACCTGTGCTCCAAGGTTGAAACATTGAATCTGGCTCCTACCTGTGTTTGTGAGATTTGTTTCTTCAGAGAGGTCACTCCTCAGCCGTATATCCAAAGTGTGACCAGCTCCACAGCTAAATAACTCCAAAGTTGAAACAATGTTTATTCAATCAGGATTGATAAAGGACTAGAATCATTCTCAGTATAAATGTTCAGGTGTAAATATTGGAAAGTGAGCATTGTTAGATATCATAATCTGCTAAGTGTTTGTTTAGATAACAAGTCTTGAGACGGCATCATGTCATAATAAGGTATAAGGTGAAACAAATATATAACTTTAAGTTTGGTGAAGGTCAGTTTTGTAGGCTATAGTTAATCATGTTTTAGTAAACTGCATTATGTATGCCTTTGAAAGAAGGTCATTTGAAATTTTATTAAATATACAAAACAGGTTATCCTTTTTATAAATCAACCTGCAATATCAGCATATTGACCACTGTATTAGCTGTGAATCTGTATTTCTACTGTATATAACTGCATACTGGAGTTTTTTTTATATATCAACTGTAATACTCGGCATGTAGTAAATTGGGGATTTCAGAGTAAATACCATAATCTCCCACCTATAGCACGCACTCATGTATAATGCTCACCCCTTGTTGGCAACAAAAATGTCTGGAAAACCTAGTTTTGGTGCAGCTGGACTTACATTACATACACCCTCTGTGTATGACAGCCCGATACGGATTTTGCTCCTAAGGTCTGCAAAAAGATCAAAAGCTGTTTATCACAACCTTTGATTTCCATTCGTAATTGCTTTGGTGTTATAATTAATAACCAATTTTGGCTCAATTGTGAGCAATGATTTTTATTGTTTCCTATTTCAATTAAATATGACACATGTCACAAGTTTTTACAGTAGTTTATTTATCTTCACACCTTGTATAATGATCCTTTGGTAATTGAAGGTGATAACAGATAATCATTAGACACAAGGAAATTAAGTGATTTATTATAATAACTTTGAACACAGTTCAATTAAGTTTACAGTATTATAAATAGGAATGCACACATTATTTTATCAGCACTGAGCTTTACACAGTGATATTTTCGATGACCGTTTTAAGTAGATCTCCACAAAGTTTGAAATATCTGTATATTTCTTGGTGGGGGAGGGCGGGGTTATAGTTAGTTTAAATTTACAAGATTTCTTGGCTTGAAGACCAATTTACTGTAGAAATAACTGAAATAACTTTGACGTGGAACTGATCTGTCACCATCTTGGATTTGGCCACGTTGTAGCCTAATCCACTTCTGCATGGTGTTCAGGCTGGTCAGTGAAAAATTAATAATAAAAAGAATAAAAGTCTTTTATTTCCCGGCGGTGGGTTTCAGCTGTGATCAGCGGCTTTGTAAAACAAGTATTCAAAAAACATTGGCCTTATAGCTATAAAATATATATCTGTCAAATTTTTTTAAATGGACAAATTTAGTTATGGCCTTTATAGCACATCCACAAAAATTACGGTACATCATTTTGCAGAAATGTGGTGACAAAGTCTGGAATTTAAATAATTTAACAGATTACATGTGAATTATAACAAGTGATTTCATGTCACTTTTATGTATCTTTTAATTATCATCTGGTTTAAATGAAATGAGTTATTTGTGAAAATATTTGAATATTAATATTTTATGTGATTTCCATTTGAGTACAGACACCCAATGTCTGATATATACAGTTCACTAAAGACGATGTATTTGCACTATCAATGGAATATATGACAAAATGATCCATCTTAATTTTACTGGTGTACCTGGTGTATAAGAGTTCATCTGACACTAAAAATAGTATGTTAAATAACTTAAAAGAAGCATGGCGCCTCCATGGTCTAGCAGTAGTGTGTTGGACCACAGATCACCACCACCGTGTTTGAATCTCGGCGTGGGCATATCTGAAGGTTGTTTCATTCTTGACTTTGCTTCATTACCTTTGTAGGATGCTCAGCCCATTTAGCCTACCATGTGCACAAAAGTGGCCTTAAAACATCAATCTTAAATGATGTTTTTATTATTTGTGTTAAATTATTTTGATACCTAATTATCCAAGAAATTCTATTATTTGGGATGAACCTACTTGAGTTACAGACTATGAGTGGGATTCATTATACAGATTACACTCAACTTTCACCCTATAACCAGTTCTCCATTGGTACACTTAACAACCAGCTGATGGTCATCTATAATGGGAAGACATTGACCATATCTAAATACAGCAGAAATAATGAAAGTGCAGGTTGTTCCAGAATCATCAGTGATTTGACCAATCATCAGTAAATATCTGGGTCAATACGATACAGGTTGAAGTGTTTCTATAATTGAACATGAATAGTACTAGTATATAATGTGTATCTTCATTTGTTTTCTT
This sequence comes from Paralvinella palmiformis, assembly GCA_025642065.1. Lineage (NCBI taxonomy): Eukaryota > Metazoa > Annelida > Polychaeta > Terebellida > Alvinellidae > Paralvinella > Paralvinella palmiformis. The sequence continues at coordinate 96,919 of JAODUP010000079.1, read as the reverse complement.
CGAGGGGGGGGTTTATTCAAACAGGGGTGCTTATTTATTTCAAATCTACCCCCAGCATCTGTTCAAGCATGCCCCTCTTTGAGCAGAGGCCCTTATTCGTGTGAGTATGATATATTAAAATGTGAATTGTGTATTATGTGTGATCTTGAAGGTTTCTGATAAAGTGTAATTAATTTATGAAAAACATGAATTACTTGACAGATGTTTAAGACATTTTAAGGGTGTGTGTGTGTGTGTGTGTGTGTGTGAGATTGTTGTTGTTGGTGCTACTACTGTTGTTCATTTGAAGGTTATAGTAGCTCACTGATGAGAATCAGCAACTATAATGCAAAAAGTCAGCTGTAAATGTTTATAAAATTTTGCTTATCTGATATTAATCATATTAATCACGGGAACTACGTTTTTAATTCAATGAGATGAATTAGTTCATTATGGGGTTGGTTGAAACATTAATTGCCAACTAGTAACAGTGTTTTCACCATGATGTTAATGATAACAATGGTTTATATAAACTCTATTTATCAGTTATCTGTTAAAAGAGTAGTATAAGAGTATCCTCATCACAGTGAAGATGTCCAGTTTTCAGCGTGTGTATTATGCTAATCATTATCATATTTAAACATTTATTATTAGGGGAGTTATTGACTGAGGGGCGAAGGAAAAAAAGGAGGAGCCGTTGGGGTGATAGTGCTGCAGCAGAGGCCACAGCTGTACCGGCACCTGTTCCGCAAATAGCTCCACCTCAGCTAAACTTGACAGCAACAGCTGGTGTCTCACAGGTAGCTGTTCCAGGTATTACTCCTACACAGCAGCTGGGAGCCACAGGTGTTGCTACTACTCAGCCACTGGCTGTACCTCCTGCTGTCTCACCAGTACAGCTGGGCTCAGCTAGTATGATACCCAACCCACAACTGGGGTCACCTGGTGTGATCATCAATCCTCAGCTTGGAGCTCCAGGAGTCGTTCCGAACCCACAACTTGGGGCACCGGGAGTGGTTCCCAATCCACATCTTGGTGCAGCTGGCACAGGTGTGCCAACAATTGGTGGTAAGGATGAACTCATTGGTGTTTTAAACCAGTAAATGACTAGTGCCGGACTTCATATCCAGTTATAATTTATAAAAAGAATTAAATCAGTATATATTTCTGCATTGTATATGAAAGATTTATATATTGCTGTAACAAATCAGAACATAGAATTTGCTATTTTTTACATGACTGTTTTTCAGGTGTACCGGTACACGTGACACCACTAAGTCAAATGGATACTAATTATGCACGACGAATAACAGGAGGTGAAGAGCTGACACTTGAACAAAAGAAACAAATCCAGGAACAACAACAAGTATGGACATCTTTTATGTCATACATTTTAGTAACCACTCACCTTTCCAGACAGCTTATACAATTATACACTGATCTAATTTATTTAACAACAAACTTGTACACTGTGCTTTCATCTTGAGTTTCACACACTGTAATAGTAGGACTGGAATTTTACCTCAGATATGAAATAAAGCAGTAGAGATTGATGTCTTAACTTTTCAGATGAATGCTATGTATGAGTACTTAAATGCAAAACGTAAGGCAATGGCAATGCAGGCCAAGCTGTTGGAAGCTGGCGTGAACATTAAACCAAAATATGAATATGATTCTGATGAGGAGATTGAAGGTGGAACATGGGAGCATAAGAAAAGAGATGCTGAAATGACTGCTACAAAAGGTCTGTACATCTTCTGAGCATTTTATCTGCAAGTTGGGAAATGTGCAATCCCATACCCCAAAAATATGTGTGCTAAAACTGATTAGTGGACGCTGTTAAAGATGCCCTTTCCCATTTGGGAAAGTTACTCCTCTCCTTAACCATCTATAGTTACAAATTTGTATTCCATAATCTAAGTTTGTATATATATATATATATATATATATTGCAACAGGTACATATGATGTATCACTTTTGTATGTTGATAAATAAAGTCAAGCTTAATTACAATAGCAACTGGCTCAACAATTGCTGTGATTAATGATTTGGTTTTAAACAATGTACTGGTAATATTGGCTGATAAAATGGTGTTTGATGTAACTACTCATATTGGCATGCTTAGAGATTGTGCTCTTGATTCAAAAATAATTTTTATTGACACACAAAAATAACTATATCATAAAGTTAAATTCTGAAAACAACAAAATATCAGGACACCCTGACACTTGTAGGTGATTACAATGTACTAATTTTAATCATTGTGTAATAAAGTAACAATTAAAATGGTGTGCTGATGAAATTTATAAATGTTAAGCGAGATCCATCATCACCTGTGCAGATTATATTACTTTATCAGTTGACACTTCATTATAAATTGTCATTATAAATTTTTCCTTAAAACCTTATTATAAGATTAAGGACTCTGATGTTTGTTATAAAAGTTTCTAGGATGTATTAATTAGGTTATGAGAGATGTTTATTATAAAGTTAATTTTATTAAATTAACTTTTATTTCGGTTTTAATTGTTCTTCAACATTAACTTTTTTGGGTGAGTATTACACAAATATGTGTCCAAGTCTGTGTCTCAGTCTGTGTTGCTAACAGATATAGTCATCTTGTTTTAATGAAGGATTCATCAGACACAAAAAGACTGACATTTCATATTATGACTTAGAGATGTTCATGCTGTTTATTTGGATAAGCAAGATTTATTATTATGATGTAGCTCTGAAAAGTTTAACCTAAATAATTTTTTTTATCTTTACGAGTAAAAATATTTAATACAAAATTGGTTTTTGCTAAATCAATTTTTTCAAAAAAGTACTTTCCTTGAAATTTAAGTATTTAAATTTGTGTTTTAGTTTTGCCATATAACATTGAAGTTTTTATATGCAATTCTATGTAAGAAAGACATTAAAGATATTTTGTTTAATTATTAAAATACAAAATCTATAAGCTATAAAACAATGATGGAACAAGTACTGTAAAAATGTGGTTTTGTTTAATTTACTTGTGTCAAATCATAAAAAAATTATTTCAGAGTAGAAGTGGCACTAATTGTATATAGTGGATTATTATGATATAGTTATTTTACAGAGTGGGCAGACAAACTAACTGAGATGGCTAAAGGAAAACATCATATTGGTGATTTCCTTCCACCTGAAGAATTAGAAAAATTCATGGAAACATACCAGGTAAGTATCTTCAGTTAAAGTTTAAACCATCTTGGAAAGCTAGTTGTTGATTAAAGTATTTCACTATCATAGTAAGGTGAGAAAAAATATATCATTTCCATAATGTCAGTTTAATGCTAAATGAGAGACACCGGTTAAATTTAAATTTATCATAATATCTTATTTTCAGGCACTGAAAGATGGCCGGGAGCCAGATCTCTCTGATTACAAGCAGTTCAAGTTGACTTGTGAGAATGTAGGTTTCCAAATGCTGCAAAAGATGGGTTGGAAAGAAGGTGAAGGCCTTGGTGCTGAAGGTCAAGGCATCAAAGATCCTGTTAACAAGTAAGTTGGATTGAATTTAGTTTTCTGTTTTGGACATGAAAGCATTGTGTTGGCTTCGGAAGGCTATATGGTATGGTCATGTTTATTATGGAGTACAGTAGTATTGTGGTTGACCCTCAGGATACATTACAAAAAGATGAATCACAAAAGAAAAGAATGCTAAACTAGTTAATAATAACAAAAAATGTAACAGGAAATGTACAAATCCTTAAAACGTGAGAACCCTTGAATTTAATTTTTACCCCCCCCCCTATTTCTTGATATATATGTTTACTGTAAATATGATTTTACATTATTATCTCACCAATTTATATTCAACAACCAATATTTGATATGTTGATTAAATACACAGATTTCTATTTCAATGATGAATGTCATCTGATTTGGTAGTTACTTACTGGCTTATGTCATGTACATATCCTAGGTATATGATTGACTCGTGTTGATATGATGATTTAATAATAAGAGATTTGTGGTTCATGCAGATATATACTAATAGCCAAATATTATTGCTAATAAGTTAAAGCTGATAGCCACTGATTACAGTTGGGTGTCATAAGTAATTAATATGAAGCTTTCTGTAAGGTGTAATCTAATATGAGAAAGGTTAAATTGGTGCTGTATGGGGCACCATGTTGAGTGCAGAAATATAGATGACAGATGTGGTGTCATAATACCCAAAAGGTGGCAGATGAGCAGGTTGATAAAGGGGTGATATACACAGAAATGGTTAAGCTGTGAATTAATGGATACAAAACTGTGATCAACTGAAATCAGCTTCTCATTATTTTATTTGGATTCTGTATTCTTTATTTCTACTTAATACACTATTCTATTTTGTGTGGAATAAGATCACTTCTAGACCGAATGATTGTGATGTACATATAAATATTTGCTAAATTATGTTCAGAAACATCAGGTGAACACATATATTCTGTATGACATGTCCTGGATAAACAAATAATTATGTGTAATGATGTAGTAAGAGTTGCTGTTAGATATTACTGGGCATTGATGCTAGATCTAATGGATGTACACATTAATGAAACAGTCCTAACTGGGCCAGTGCTAATAAGGTATTACTTACAGTGTCAGTTGGTGGAGCATTGTCATATTGAAAGCTTTAGCCGTGACGATAAACATGTAATAATAGAGATGTAATGTGGTGGGGAGTTATCAGTTGTGGTAGGTAAGGACAAGAAATCATATTTATTGTGCAGTTTAGTGGAGGCCATGCTGTAGTCAGATTCAACGTTGGAAATTCCTCTGTTGTCAAGGAGAACTCCTGATTGACATAAATATGGTATGCCCAACACTGGGAACCCATGTTTGGAAAACATGAAAAATAGTTTTGTCCATCGACCAGCACATTGTCATAATGCAGATGGACGCCTCTGTGGTCTAGTGGTAGCGTGTTCAAATCTCGGTGTGGGTATATCTGAAGGTTGTTTCATCTTTGACTTCACTTCATTACCTTTGGAGGTCGCCCAGCCTATTTAGCCTACCACAAAAGTGGCCGTAAAACATCAATCATCATCATCATAATGCAAACATTTGCCTACACCCTAGAATATTTGCCATCTTGTTTAGTATTGTTATAACATGTGAAGATCAGTTCTTACTGAAACTATGTTGTATGTTATGATAATGTCGTTGTATTTTTTTTTACAGAGGTTCACAGTCCATCAATGGTGGAGGACTGGGCACTGAGAAACCTGCTGAGTTACAACGTGATGATGATGAGTATGAAGCTTACAGAAAACGAATGATGTTAGCCTACAGGTTCAGGCCTAATCCTCTGGTATGTTAACTAACAATATTTAACTTGGCTGAAATTATTCTTTACAAGCTGTCAAACAAGTTCTTTCTTGTTTGTGAGTGTGTGTGTGTTAATAAAAGCTGTCTTATTGATTAGGAACCACTTTTACCACTTTTTCAATAATCCTCAGTTACAAGGTTCCTAAATACTGATTTAAGACAATAGATACAAGATTCACCATCCATGATATTCCAAAACTTGAGTCATTGCAATGATAATTTGTATTTGTTTGTAATTTTCTAGTGTTTCATTTTGGTTTTTTCTTCTCGTTTCAGAACAACCCAAGGAGACCATATTATTGAAGGATTTCAAATTTTACAGAATGACACATTTATTTTATTTGAATTGAAATCTTCAGACTGAATGGATAGAAATATGCTAATGTGAAGTACCCTCCTGGAATGATCAACAGGTGGATGAGCATATTAGTTTTTTTAGTGACATAGTAATCTTAGGTGTCTAATTCTTTTTTTAATTATTATTATTACTACCCTACTTCCTCCTAGCTTCAGATATATTCCTGCTCTTTCCTGTTTCTGAGCATTTAGTGTGGTTTATGTGATAACTTAATGTCTCCTATCATTAATGGTCAAATGAAAGAAGTTGGCCTTATTTAATATCATTAAGGTAATGATTATATACAAGCTATCATGGAATAAACATAGCCGCTACTTATAAATGTATTAGTACAATTGAAGTTATATTTGAATGTTTCAGGTTATGTTGTTAGTTGATTTATTTGTGTGACAAGAACCTGATAACTATTAAGGTTTATATTTTATATAGCAATGGTATGAGAGGAAACAGTAAATATATAAAATGCTGCCATTTCTAAATTTGCCTTGGCCATCATTGTTAATTTTTAGTGGTGATACAAATAATTAAATGTCTTGTATGCATATTTATTAAGAACTAAATATTTTATCTTGATTTAGACTCATTAAATAGTTTGATATCTTATTAATGGCAGTACATTATTTGTTGCGTTTTGGCTAATGCTGTTGTATTTTGTTCCACAAATTAGTTCAGTTAAGGAACTTAAAACTGTAAACGATTTAATTTGGATGGCACATTTTGGACCAGAAGTGATTTATATTTGTAATTTGGTGTACAAAATAAATGTTGTATATGTTATTTGATTTGTTGTAGTTTTTGTTGTTCTTGATAAGACTGTATAGTTTTAAGCACATTCGTATGGATCACTTTGTGAGTCTATGGAGCAAGATATGGCGCCATAATTTGTATTGCATAAAAAACTAGTATAATAGAACCAATATTTTAGTACATCCGTCTAATTATGCAACACAACTTTTACAATATACACGTAGTTCATCAGAGGTATAGAGAAACTATTTAACAATTCAGCTTAGAAATATTTTATCACTAGTAACCTGCATCATGTATTTAGTAACGCCATAACTTGTAGACATCTACTTCTAATTTCCATTTTATTGTCAAGCATGACACAGATAGTTTTTATTGATTCTTTAAGAGTCTAGTTCTCTGTGGGCCTTACCCTGTTATAAAGAACATTTGCTTTTCACTGGTTACTTTGATGGGTACTTCGTGATCAGTTTCATCACTTTTACGTGGTTCAATTTTTAAATTATATTATTCCAAGTAATGATTTCGACAATGTGTAATTTATTTATTATAGAACAACAGTCTGAAAGTCGATCGTTTTTGCACTGTTCCTTAAGTTTAATTAAGTATAAATCTCTAGTCATTCTTTGAAATATGTGGGACATCTGTATCATAGTGACAAATATCTCAGTCCTGAATAACTCCTGATTATTGAAAGTTCAAAGTCACTGCTTATTTTATAAGAAGTAACTGTAGGACTAGAAATAAGGCACCATAAAATAAATATCTTGTTTGTAGGCTTTTATTTTTTCTCTCCAAATTTTAGAGAAAATATGCATATTTTTTCAATGTTTTAAAGCGGTCTGGTGTCAGTGATTAAGTGTTAATTACAACAGTTGAAATGCTTTTTCGTCATAAATATACTTTGTAGGATAATTTGATATGTAAAACCGTCACTTCACACACCCATGGTAACACTGAAGTTATCCATTCGACATATTCCATTATGTTGTTTTTACTAAATTAACCTATGACGTGTTTCGCATATTTAAGTCTGCTGATTCTGTGCCAAAGAATCTGTTTAGTTTTCATGAGCCAAGTGATTTATTAACTGCATCACACGCATCAACGCACGTGGAGTCATAGAGTCTACCGAAAATTTGGGCTGTCTTTTCAAAACGACATTGTGATGTGGCAACCCTAGAATAGTAACAGCTTCTATGAATATTGCAGGCATTGCTAAATTTCTTGTGGCTTTAATTTAGAATGTCAACGCAAACGATTTCCCAGTTGTAGTTTAACCATTGCAAAATAATTATTGGATTTATTTAGTACATAACCATACACATGTCTAGATACATATTTTTACACTGCATATACATAATTTTACACTCACGGTAGCTCCGCCACCTCTTATTCATGGCACACTGACACAGACTAACAGAGATTCATCGCCATCTGAACGCCACACAACCTCGTAGACATGCATGTAGATGTAAACAATTCGTTCAACATGGGACAACCAAATACGAAAACAAATCTTTGTCCCAGTTGCCAGTGGCATATAAATGATACAGAATATTCATTTTATGTTTCCCATCTACCATCAACCCTTTCCAGGATTTAATGATGGAGTTACATGTATTACGAATGCCATGTTTGACGTGCACTAACATCTAAAAAAAGACGCGTGCAACATTACTGCATTTCTGCGGCCTGGCGATCAAACCGTGAAATATAAATTTAGTCCCGGAGGAAAATATGGAAAGAAAAAACCGGGAAAATATCGCAAAAAAGGAAATAAAAAATATGTCGGGTCAGGTGTGAAAAGGGGGTCGGTCGGCGATGGGAAACTAGATATTTTGTTTATGGTGCCTAAGCCAAATAACTATTTATGTAATCATTCCTTGACATTTTGGGTAAGAAGCATAATATTGGATAACTCGTTGCTATCTTGTATGACTAAACCTGAGTTGAGTGATATTTGAATTTCTGCTGTAATATTTGTTGTAAAAAGAAGAAACTATCATGTTGGAGTGGTTGAGAAACCTCCTCCCCTACCACTCAAAGATTCTTCTATCATATACATCTTATACAAAGAAGAAGAAACTATCATGGAGGCTGCTGCAATAAAGATTCTTCTATCATGTACATCTTATACAAAGAAGAAGAAACTATCATGGAGGCTGCCACAATAAAGATTCTTCTATCAAATTATCATGCTGCTCTGATGGTTATAGAATATATCTGTAAGTATTATTAACCATTGAAATGATAAAATATCACTACTTGTATATAATATACGATGCGGCTTGTGAAATATGAACTTAGAGTTAATGAAATTATCCTGTATCTCATTTATCACCCTCATATTTGATACCAACTTCTATTATTAATAAATCTGGTTTCATATATCATGGATTAAAAACTCCAACTAGTAACAGCTATACTATTCTTTAAGAGCAAATATAATTTAACTTTACAAGTGCGTATAGCAATATATTGTTCCAGTAAATTAGATGTCCTCGCATCTAAGAAACTACACAAGTATGAGGTATGCGACACTGATACCAACCAATAAAAGCCTTGTTCTGGCACTTTTATGGTGGGTGGGAGGAATTTCACTGTAATACAGATATCCCATATAGTTAAATAATACTATTCTAAGTACTTGGTACATTAAGATAATGCTTTTTGACGTCCCTAGATAGTAGTAAATTAAGTTTTATCGGTATAATTATTTTTTGTTTTCTTGTGTTATGTGCGTGGTGAGATGTAAGGGGTCTATGACTTTATCGGTTGGGCACACCTGTGGGTATACTTCAGCATTTTGAACGGGTGAGCAATACAAACTATACTGAGTACAATCAATGGTCTCTGCTACATTTGTCCAAAGCATATCTGGCAGCCCGTTAAAAAAACTAAGTTTTTAAACAAAGTAGTACTTTTCTTTCCGCAATTTGGTCAAATCCGCGGCAAATAGATAGAAGTATTCTATATCTGAATACAACCCCCAGCTGGGAAATTACTTGAACTACAAGAGAATTCTGAAAATTGAATTATTTAATCCACCGAATAAAGAGTATATATATATATATATATATATATATATATATGTGTGTGTGTGTGTGTGTGTGTGTGTGTGTGTGTGTGAGACAAAACAAAACATCAACGTTCGTGTCTTTTGATTGTGTCATTGGAAGTAATTACACAGAACAATGTATTGGCCCGAAGTTGTCATGATATTATTTTGGTCAGACTGACTTCAAAGTCGGGCGTTAGCAATAAATTGTATCTGGATATCAACGCGTGCAGATGTTTAAATGTAAGACTTAAAGTTGGAACAAAGACCACATGGGGGGGGGGTCAAATATATTGTTAATGTTAGATCAACGTAATTTGTTGTTAAGACTAGTACACTACGCAATTCGAAGAACGTTTGAATTTCTGGTGTGCCTCGTCCAACGATATTACTAAATAGAAAATATGTTTTGTTGTTCGGGGAGAATCCCCAGACTGTCGCTTATTCGGCACAGCCTCTATGTTGGAGTGGTTGAGAAACCTCCTCCCCCACCACTCACAGGGGAGCAGTACGGAAAGATGGAGCCGAAATACCCCGAGGGTGGTCACTGCCAGAGTGTTTTACGTCCTCAGGTTTTTTTAATGTTCCCCCTTTATTTTATATAATTCAGTGAAGACGGCAGCGCCATTTAACGTGGTCAGTCACCCACGATGTTGTGAGCTGAGAAATTAATCCCTGGAAAAGTTTCGACCTCTTGCGTTGCGGGGTTCGAACCTGTGACCGTTGGCACCAAGTGCCGGGTACTTAACCGGTACTAAGGTGTAGATTGACAACCACCTCTGATGGGTGAAGAGTTCTTACAGAGCATCTGTGACGAGACGTGATAAAGATGGCTAAATGATCCTTGTTCCTTCCCTTATTATCTACCCTCCTGTAATTAGCATTTACCTTATATCTCTGACATCAGCTAGAATTCCTGATTATTGTTGGAAAAATTTGGATTAGTTATATAATTATTACACATTTAAGTCATTATCTCGGGATAAACTCTTCCTTTAAGAAAGGACCGGTGGTGAAGACCACATCGAGGATGACACAGACGTGTATCTTTGTCGAAATTTACCTGGTAGTTGTGGTCATGGGAAAGTCCAAACACATATCCCGATCCCGACATCACCACATACATGTTATAAATTAATACTAGTATATGCAATCTTTAACATGCTTTTGTATTTTTGTATGTAATCCTTTTAATAGTTTGTTTTACTGTCCATTATTATTTTAAAATTTATATAATTGGCGCTAAATTATACAAATTGTTTCTCTTCTGTTGATTATATACAACACTTTTGAACATTGTGTTTATATTAGAAGAGCGCTTCATAAGTAATAATAAATAATAACAAGTATAGCTGTCACGTCTCTAGTCAAAGCCAGATATATCAGACTTCAGTATTTTTGTTCCTCCTCAGTTATATCTGGTTACAACCAATGCGATACCAGACACTGCAGGTATCAAAGGTAATGGTTCTGCAATTTGAGCTAACACCATCCGAACAAACAACATTGGAATAGTTTGGAGTCACGATGAAAGCTTTTGATAACTTATCTTACAATACTATTACATTACACAGACCAGTACATGTCCGAATCACAGCACACTACGGTGGCACTGAGGGGGGGGGGGCTTATTGTACGAAATTGACTCAGCAGATTGAATCAGCAAAAAGATAAAAACAAAAACACCTAAATGCTATATTTTGTTCGACTTTGAAATTTGGATCATTATATTACACATACACTTTCTAATAAAGCAGTTCGTCTTTAACGAATATGTCACATTTGAAACGAACGTCATAGTTTACAGCACGTATAGTTTAAATTCGTTGTAATTTCAGTTTATGTTCCATTTTTGTTACCTAAAAGTCAGTCCGGTTCATTTACGTGTATAGCAAATACACGACTCTACAATGTAAACTATTCGGAGAACAACAGAGTCCATGAATACAATATCATGTAGCAGTTGGCATTAAGCTACTCACGTGAGCCATTGTATTCTTGTCAGCAATTTGGACATCTCTTGGTCAGCAAAGATTACAAGGAATTTGGACATCTCTTGGTCAGCAAAGATAAATACCTCCTCTGTCACATTTCTAATTGCTATGTATGTTACAGGCGGATATATACTACATATGTGACATATATTAGAGTTTTTTAAATACTTGGTTTCTATTCTACGTTTAAGCGACGATTTATTTTGACATTGCCGTTAAGTTTACTTGAAAACAGCCGCTGTAACAGAAATATGATAGATAATAGCTTATGGTAACTTCAGTAGCCCTTAAATGATCCTGTCTGGTCTTTTTTAGGATAATATGAAATTATATATAAGTAGTGTCCAGTTAAGTACCCTATATCCCATTTATCCCACACTACCTAATATCACATCCATGATTATCATAATGGGTTATAGATGGTTATTTATTTTACTTGGTAATACCTTTGTTGTGTTAATTCTTCACCGTTTCATCAATATATTATAAGTAATGTACCTATTTTCTTGAGTACATTAATAATCATCGTCTCATAGGAATTCACATTTAGCCAGGAGACAAACTATTGTTATGAATCGTATATATTGTAGTCCGACTATATATTGACATCATATATAGGTATGTACATTCTGTATGATGGTTAAGTAACTAATGAATTTTAGTTAACGACCAAACAGCTATGTTGATGACTCATTAAGGCCATGGATTTCACGTTTTGAATGATTTCAGCTTATATATTTTTTTCTTATATTACAAACCCATCACTGATGGTATTAACACTTTTACAGTCTTATACATGTAGATATTGGTTAAGGTTAATTCCTTTTCTTCTTCATACCGTTGCAGTCAGTTAAGTACCTATATAATAGGGTGCCATCATCAAAACATTGCCAGCATAATGTATCTAACTTCTTATTATAGACCCATGACCCATAACAGTATCTGGTTGGGTGGTTTTAATTTAAAAGCTTCTAATGTTTTCACATATTACTTTACAACGAGTACGAAGATGACATTTCCAAGAAATGAGCAATAATGTCTTGCCATTATGAGACACATTATTTATATTAGTTAACGTGCACACTTTGACAATATACCTTCATAATAGGAACATTTTCAATAATAGGCACGTCATTAATCTATTCAATAACAAGAAAAACTACCCAGTAATAACGCCTCCACATCGATATATATATATATATATATATATATATATATATATATATATAGAGAGAGAGAGAGAGAGAGAGAGAGTGAGAGAGAGAGAGGAACTCAACCTTCTTATGCCGAATACAAGTCGTCAGATTTTCAAAGCTTATCGTCTGATTGTTATAACATACTTTATCACTTAATGAACTTACTATCTTTAACCTATATTTACCTAGAGTTATACACGTGTAAAGGACACATGCAAGCAAGCGCGCGTACGTACACACGCGAATTTAGGGGCAGCCATACATTATAGTCTTGATAATTTGATAAGACTATTAAATGTTATTATGAATAATTGAGATTACAGGAACTAGGAGTAACGATTTCTTAGCGGAAGTGTACCAGATGTTACCATGATATTGTGAGGAAGGATTATCATAATTGTATCCCGGAAGTTGGTCAGTAATTGATAAATTGTTCAGGATAAAATCGTTCCACTTTCTCCTCTACTAAAATATCAGCTGCTTGAAGAGTCAGTAATTCTGATGGATGACACTTTACAGAACTGATCGCGATTTTTGTTCCATCTTCATAATTAAATTACTGAATTTTATGTACCGAATGTCTTGTATGAAGTACAGAAATATGTTACATACAGTTTTACTAAAATAATATACCATAACAATTATAAAACATTCTTTAAATCTATAATATAATATGCCAGGTGCTTTTAGTGATTTTTGAATATTCTGTTCGAAGGATCTCTTCCGATCAATCGCAATTTTTGTGTTTATCTGAAGCTTCATTTATCGGACTTTGTTAGCTCAGTTGACTACCATACATATATTATGTTAATGTATCTGTCAAAGATTTATTCTACGACGATACGCTCCATGGACGGAGACATGTTTTGAACTCTTCGTAACGGAGTTATAGCCCTGGCGTTTCCGGTTAGGGACCAGGGAGGTAAATGCCATTTGCTATTTACTGGGTTTTGTTTCCTCTCTCTCCGCATATAATGGCTGTAACGCACTTCGAAATATTTTATCTTAATGGCATGTTACTGGCACTTGACAAGCGATTTTCTGTGACATGATATCGTGGGCGTTATTGTTAATTCCCATTAATAGTAACAAACCAGTCAACATAACAATTGTTACATATGTTTAGCACTTAATGTCATAGATTTAAGATATGTTTTGCATTATATTTCGTTTTATTTTGTTCCCTTTTGTTCATTTACTAGATTTATTTCTTATAATCGAATTAACCGGGTTCTATGTCTCTTAACAAGGAATTTTCGAGGTGTACAGACATGACCATTTATTGCATGTAAATGGAACAATGAAAAATATGGGAAATTTCTCCTTTAAATTTGCTGAATAAACACAACTACGACCAATCTGTTTCATTTATCACTTATATACAAACTAAATTCCCACGCACTTTATCGTAGAACGAATCAGTGATGGCATAGCAGTTACTAACATAAAATAATTGGATGATCCTCATCAGTAACACCTTCCAGGTAATAAGTGTCATTTAGTCGTATTACCGTACACTAATACGGAACACGTGTCGCTGACAAGCATTTCTCCTAAAACCAAGACGTGCTAATACAATTAGAGGAGGCAAGTACACCCATAATCCAATTTTCCCCTCCGACTGGGAAATTAAGCTTGGACACTTGATACTAATGTGATTCTGTGCCTTTCAGGCACAAATTCCTTTTTATAACGTCAATTAATAAAGGGAGCAAAACCAGTTATACAAATGTATACACTATAATAAGGTGGGGATAAACGTGTTACTAGCTGGTATAATGTTAAAAGGGCTTTAAATGTTTGTTTTATTCCTGATAGCTTTTACTCATAACATCAGGTGTGTGACTTTAAATGTCCACCTTATAACGAGCATTGACTTCATGTTTTTAAAAATGAAGCTATACAGTTATGAGGACAATAGACTTTTCCCGACTCAAAGTAGTTTTCACGTATAATGACCGATATACATATAATGGAATGCCTTACATTACTTTTTTGTCGTTAATAATGTATCATGTTTGAGTGTTATATGTTCTAATTTAGTACAAATAACGTTGAAGGGATTTTAAAGATTCCTGAATTACCCAAGAGTTTTATGCTCATTCAAGTATATTGTTTTTCTTTAATCTTTCAAGACTATCTCGACGTTTTAGCACAACCAATATACATCTTTTTATGACGCATCCTCCCTGAAACCCATAGATGAAGTGGCTGTGTATAAAAAGGTAGCTTTATTTCCCACACAGGAGAATATCAGTTAACATTGTTGGATTAAATGGTTTTAAAATATTTATAATCTGTATTTAGTGATTATTTAATCTACACAATTTATCAGCTAACAGAATAAGACATTCTCAGAGTTTTACGTATCAGGGAGCAGTTAAGGATACCAAAAGTCCGTATGTGTATGGTCAAATGAGTGGACAGGTAAGTGAAACCAAAATGTGTGAGAATATTACCATTTGTGAACGATTAATTATTTATAATTATCACAAATAAATTTCACTGAGAGTATTAATTCAGGCCTCTGTTTTTCTCAATTTTTTAATAGAAAGGTTTTATGAGAAATATACGAATTGTAAGAATATAAATACAGTGTTCAGTGCCATCTGTAAGCTACTATTTGTCTCACCCGGCAACTGTCAGCTAGAAAAGGCCGAACCTTTTCTAAAATTTGAATTAATGGTCAATTATAACGGAAAACCCGATGCCTCCAAGTCTCTAATGGTAAATTGTGATATCATTGACTGACAGTCTCAGAATGGTAGTTCATCGTGGAGATCTCAAACCATTAGTCATAATTAATATTGTTATCCAGACATGATTTAATTATAATTATAAAAATATATCTGTCTTATATGTACCTGTATGAAGTATTGGCTCCATATTCCTTAGCCAACTTCTAAAGTATATAATTATATATATATAATATATATATATATATATATATATATATATATATATATATATATATATATATATATATATATATATATTAAACTAGAAAATTAAACTAGAGCTGGTCTAGCTAAGATGAGCCTGGCTGATAATATGTCGTTATTGTTCGGAATCCGTACTAAAGAAGATGCTTGCATCTCGGCTATACCAGGAGTCATTGGCATCTACCCACATCATATTCAGTTGATATTAATAAATGGAAATCTGAAATAATTATTAAGTGAACCGCTGAGTTGAGTTTATCTAAACTGAAGCTACGATAATTAACTATGTATTGGTCCACTTGAGTTATTTACTTATGATTATAAGTTAACATCAGGTAGCCGAACCAGCAATATTTATTTATGTTATAATTATGAGTCAGTTGATAAAACTATAGAGAGTGAGATAACATAAATAAATATAATCTAGGATAGATGGATGGATGGATGAATGAAGGAATCGACGAATGAAGGAATGAATTACTCTTTGACTTCTATCATTCAGTGTTCAATTATAAATGATTCTAATACACGGTGAAGATAATATAGACATTCAACGGACTAGAGTGACAGCCAATAGATAGCGGAGATGGTACATTAAAGGCGGAAATCTTTTATTTAAATAAAGCTTTTCATCATTCTGACTTTCATCTGACAAATGCAATATTCTCACTTCATTGCCCTTCGATAGTTTTGATTCATGACATTTTCCGGATGTCATCAAGTTAACAAGTCCACCGCGAAACGATAACTCTAGCCACAGATAATACTGACATCGAAAATAGTTGTTTTAAGTATAATCGTTGAATTTAATCTATAACGTGTCGATGTAACATTGGGAGTTACACAGTAACAAAATCTTTACCAAACATAGTCCATTGGAATATATATATATATATATATATATATATATATATATATATATATATATTTTTAAATTATGTATGTATGTATGTATGTATGTATGTGTAATATATCACAGGAACAGCATTGAAGAGTGAAGACGTATCTCGAAGATAGCCAATTTCTGTGCACGAAAGCGGGTAATAAACCAACAACATTTCAGTAATGGGAACGTAAATTACATTGTTCTTCTTTTTAAATGCTCAAAAAGTCGAAGCTTCGCCATAAATATAGAGATTTAGTGAAAAGAAAAAACATCAAACTGAACAATTTATCTGATTAATGACCGACCGTGGCTTAGCGGGACTTGAGCTGGTTACTAACTAAAGCGATTGCTACCATGATTTATCACGAGAGGGCAGACCTTTATTACTGTCAGCACTGTAGAGGACTGAGAGAAGACCGAATGTTCTATGTCCAAGCTGTCTCTCCGATTGAAAAACGCCAAAATATTCATCAAAATATTAATCGTGTTTTGGAATTGAATCTCATGGGCAAGTGAAGAAAGCGAATGTCCCAGCGAATTATTAATATTAAACCGGATTTGGGGTAACGTAAATTAGTGGCTATTACGACATAACCTTCGCTGACTTTGTGATGTTAATATCCGTTCGATGACATAATGATTCTTTAAACAGAACTATGATTAAAATGGAAATAATCTAACATCAAAGTTTAATAATAGATTATCAAGTTCGCGAAAAACAATTTATTTCTCTCAACAACAACAACAACAACAGCCGCAACAGAATCAAGAAGAACAACAACAACAGCCGCAACAACAACAACAGTCGCATCAGCATCGACAACAACAACAGGAATAAAATTCATCTAATTCTGTTTAAGATAATTCTCTGTAAAGATTCTTCTAATAACAATAACTTTTATTGCCATAATCAGTCACTCGATAGTTTATAAGTTAAATGTCACCAATAAATGAAATGTTTTGTGAGTAGAAGGATCGTAATAAGTTGGTATTTATTAGGACTAATTTGAGGGGAAATCCCTAAACTCTTCCTTGTTGTATCTACACTCTTTCAGGATCCATCCCCTTTTTGTCTCCTAAAGGAGCACTTGCACTTATATGATAATATCATTCCTTCGAATTTGAGATTTGTGAAAAGGCGTCCGGATTTTTGACAGGGCTCTACATATATGAAGGATTGTGTTATGGTTCACGTCGTGCCATCTGACCCTAAGCAACCAGAGGTGATAGGTCATATTGAGGTGGGTTAGATGTAGGGCCTGGCTACTGTAGTTGGTTTATGATTCATATGCACAAGGAAGAGGTGTGGGTATAATGCCCTGATATAGGCTTAGCTTTGTGACAAGGATGATTCCTTTTCTTCACCGACATATTCGTGGAAACTCTTGTTGATTATGTTGACTTTTTTATTATATTATCTACAGTAGTTCTTCTGGGCAAAGAGTCAATGGAGATTGAATGATATATGAGATTTTTTCACTTTTAGGAACAAAATATTAATGCATGTACACTAAACTAGCTGTTTAAATGATCTAATGATATGATACTAATATTATTGTTATGCCGATGACACTGAAGTGTACAAGACTTTAAAGCCAGCTCATTATTGAAATGATATATCATCTTTAATTGAAGCTTATATTCCAAACATAAGTATCTGGACGAACAGCAATATTGTAAAGTTGAACAAGTAGAATGACAAATTCATTGCGTTTTTTGTGTTTTCATCTAGCAACATGTGTAGCAAAATACGAAAATACTCATTAAGGTAGCATCCAGTTATATATATTTTTCTATTCTCTTAGTAATCTAGGCCTTATAGTAGACCGTCTTCTTGGAATGGGGAAATATGTGAATTCTATATGTAAGCCTAGCTTTTATCAAACACAAGGTTTAAATGTAAATACATAAATTATGACAAATAAACCAGCCACAAAGAGTGTAAAACCTTGTTGCACGACTGACAACGGAACATACACTCACAAAATAAACCGTATAACCCCGGATTTTGTTTAAGCTACAGTGGCTTCTTGCACGTTTATAGTACTGAGTGGTTGAGCACCACTATATTTAAGTGATCTAGTTCAGAAGGGTATGTGGCAGTATGAGTTTTGCGATATGTGTCTTATTCACCTTTGAGGCTACCAAAGTGACATACAGCAATGTACGGAGATTTTATTAGCATCAGTTCCCAAGTTATGGAATAAGTTGCCTAATAACACTAAACATGCACGCAAACCAGGACATATTTTGTAAGTTTATTAAAACTCAATTATTTAAATTACACAATTTATAATATCTATAAACTACTGTACAATATCCTGCTTCACGACATTCACAGTATTGAGTGGGTCAGGGACACTATATTTAATTGATATGAACCAGAATAGTATACTATTAAGACTTCTCCGATTTGATTTTTTTTCAATATTGAGAATGCCAAATAATAAGATGATGGTTTAAAACTTATTATTTTAATATATTGGTTTATATCGTCAATATCTGTCCATCATCATCTTCCACACTCTCTGATTATATCTGTGATTGCGTCTATTATAAATGAAACGAACCAAACATATAATCAAGATAACTATCGATCAACTGATTTGTCACATTTTATAATCGAACTGAAACTTATCTCGTCATCTGGATAGATTTAATCTTAATATTTTTGTACGTGTACAACAATTCATCCATCTACCCGACTAACTAACCAATCAATTAATAACGCGAACAATCCTCCAACTAACCAACTACCTAAAACACTAACCAACCAAACAAACAACCAAACTACTAACCAACTACTCCAAACACAAACCAACCAAACAAACAACCAAACAACTACTCCAAACACTAACCAACCAAACAATCAACCAAACTACTAACCAACTACTCCAAATACTAACTAACCAAACAAACAACCAAACAACTAATCAACTACTCCAAACACTAACCAAACCAACAAACACACAACTAACCAACTAATCTAAACACTAACCAACCAAACAAACAACCAAACAACTAACTAACTACTCCAAACAACAACCAACCAAACAAACAACCAAACAACTAACTACCCAAAAACACTAACCTGCTAACCAAACAACCAAACAATCCACTAACTAACTAACTAACTAACCAACCACTCCAAACACCAACCAACCAACCAACCAACCTATCATCCACCCAATCAAACTATCAACCAAACGATCAACCAATCTACCAACCACCCAACAATCCTACTAACAAACCTATCAACCAGGCCAAAACCCAACCCATCAACGACACAACCACACAACCAACCAACCTATTACCCAGCCAATTACCCAAACAAACTATCAAACAATTAAAATATAGATGTACAATGTTTTGTTATTTAATAAATGATGTTATGCAGTCAAACAACAAATCAACAAATCAACAGAATATGAACCAGTTAACAGCCAGCGAAGTAAAGATGAGGAATTATTGTGTTTATCAAACAATATAATTTTTATGGTCATCAGAGGGATGACATATATCGACAACGAGAGAAGTAATGTTTGATCTTTGACCCTGACATATATTTTCGGCGTCAAGAGAGAAACTCCAAACACGATGTAAATAATAAATATACGAGAAGTCATCAAACTGGAAAACTATAACATATATCATGTGGGAGGGACCCACAGATCGGGTCACGCACGCACGCACGCACGCACGCACGCACGCACGCACGCACGCACGCACGCACGCACGCACGCACGCACGCACATTGAAGAGAGAGAGAGAGAGAGAGAGAGACCATTACTTGTCTATGGTCAAGAAAAAATACAGAAATCAGATTACAAGATTACATTTGACAGTAAAACAGAGAACCAGTTTACAATTGACGACAAACTGTTGTCATCTCACTACAATAAATGTGATTAAGAGACACATGGCTATGACTAAACATTCTTATTCTTGTCCGAATAGTGTTTTATTTAGCCATTTACATAATGACGTCTTCTGAGTTATAAACACAACATTAAAGTAACTATAAGGCTTTATTGCTCAGCACAAGAATTACTGGCAATACTTGATTGCAGTATCTCAGCTACATATGTCACCGATACAAAAAAACGTCTTTATGAATAAAATTATGTAATTGCTTTAGGTTTTATTGTGAAAATATGAAGTTGTCAATAATTTTTAATAATTTACTTTGTTTGTATGTAGATGGTTAACAGCCATGCCTCAACTGTTTAGTATAACTCGGTGTACTGTACGCAATAATTCTAACTAAACTTGATATTTATTGTTTAAGGAATTATATCTTTCTATATACATCAGTAATTAAAGTGAAATAAAATTTGTTACCATGAGAGGAGCATTCTCATAGCATTATAATGAACTGCTATAATAGGAAGGCATAAGTCAATAGAGTCATACACATACATACACATACATACAATACATACATACATACATACATACATACATACATACAAAAATATACGTACGTACATACATACATACATACATAAACACACACACACACACACACACACACACACACACAAATACACACACACACACGCACATACATACAAACACATACACACATACACGCATACTGACTGAATATAACCCCTCTGGATTCAGTCCCCTGAAGAAACGTCCAGAGTTTGAATTCACGGTTCGAGATTCTCTGTGCCTGTGCCTTATTATACACAGCTAAAACACACATTGCCCGTGCCAGAGATTGAGGTTCGTGTTTTCTTTTTACCAATTTTGTAATATTTGATATAAAGGGTTAGTGACGAGTAGGTCATAGAATTTATTGGATTTGTATGCTTATGAGGTATTTGACCCTCCAGCAAATATCACAAGGCATATTATGCTGCGGTTAAGATGTTCCTTTTTCTGTGCGTGGAGACTGTATGTTTCCAGGTCCATGCGTTCTAAGAAAAGTTGATCTAGAGCTGTATATTCCGTGCACTATTTGCGTCTTTGGAGGCACGCCGTTTAAGTGTTTGGCCTGGTTATCCAGCATTTAAATGACTGTAGCAGACACAGTACGCTCTTAAAGCATGTACTCCTGACTCAGGAATAGAAACACTGCATCGCATCTCGAGCGGTGGCATTGGACACAGCTCGTGTGGTTGGTGTGTTTTATATAACAAGTTTAGTTGTATATATAATTCACCGTAGTTGTTTGTGGGAATAGAATTATCTTTCCTAGGTCCAGTTATGTCCAGTCTGTACTATGACATTCAAGGCTAACTTTAGTCTCCTTGTCATTAATAAAACCCTATATTATAATTATAGTTTGTATAGCAGACATTAGGTCTGATTTGAAAATGTTAATATATAGAACGGCAATTCCGCCATAACGGTCTGCTAAAGCGCCGATGTAAATTGTTATAATAGTGACGAGTAGGTCATAGTATT
>JAODUP010000079.1:35000-72500 GCA_025642065.1 Paralvinella palmiformis | reverse complement strand
ATAGGCGCTTTAATTTAGATCCCACCACACCTAACTTCATATACTTAGGGACGCTAAGTTAGGCATGGATGAACGTCCACTTAGTGATGAACGGAAACGTATGAGGATTAGCTGTTAGGTTCGAGTAAATCATAGTATTTACTCAGGTTTGAGACGATATTTCGTTCTAGTCCAGTAATAATCCATTGTGCGGTATTGCTACTTTGTTTTTATTTTAGTTTAATCGCTTTAGTGAGTCCATACTGTGTTAGTGTACATTCTCTTTGTTATGAACAAACTGTAATGTTTTTACAACCCATTTATAACCCATTGTGCAGTATTACTATTTTGTTTTTATTTTAGCTAAATCACGTCACCGATTCTATACGGAGTTGGTATCCGTTGTCTTACGTGGACAACAAACTGTAATGTTTGTTAACACACTGTGAGCTTATTAAAGGCCCAACTTTTCACTCAGGATAGAGAAGAACATCGAAGCCAGACTAGTCGGACGTGTATTGATACATGGTTCATATAGGTAGGATTTATTTAGTTATTCGAACCCAGAATAAAGCTGAGGTCAGCATCTGAGGTGTCGAAATGTTTTATATACAGGTTTCTTTTGGACCACAGAAAATTACTGTTGAATGTAAACTGTGGTGTCAAAATAGTTTATGATATGTATGTATCAAGTCACCATTGAACCACACGCACGTGTTTGTTTGCTGCGAGCTGTGGTATCAAATGGTATGTGTTTTACGTGCTTCCGCTTTTTGTACGTAGCCTGCATATAGCCGCTTTCCTGTGGGCGTGACATATTTGTCGCGTACGAAAAGCGAATTAGCTGGTTCCCACAGGCTGATGAGTAGACCAGACATATGTATAGATATACGTATATATGTATCGATATGTGGAGGTATGGAACTTTTTTTAAGATTGATGTATGTATAGTTGTATTTAGATTTATGGAGGTAGGTCTCGAAGGATGTTTAGATATGTTGATTCTCTGTGCCTAATGCCTCTCTATATGTATTATAAAATACACGCACGCACGCACGCACGCACACAAACATAAGCAGATGACTAATTATGTTTTCATAGCACTGCCACATAAAAGGGGTTTATTTAATAATATTTTGCTCATATTCGCCAACATAAAGAGGAGTTCAATATATAAACAATATTTTATCAAACAGAGAAATACAAATTGGAACAAGTCACCTTCAATGACGTCTATATTAGTATCATCAATGACGTATATATTAGTATCACCAATGATGTCTATATTAGTATCATCAATGACGTCTATATTAATATCATCAATGACGTCTATCGTAATATCATCAATGACGTCTATATTAGTATCATCAATGACGTATATATTAGTATCACCAATGATGTCTATATTAGTATCATCAATGACGTCTATATTAGTATCATCAATGACGTCTATATTAATATCATCAATGACGTTTATATTAGTATCATCAATGACGTCTATATTAATATCATCAATGACGTCTATATTAATATCATCAATGACGTCTATATTAGTATCATCAATGACGTCTATCGTAATATCATCAATGACGTCTGTAGTAATATCATCGATGACGTCTATATTAGTATCATCAATGACGTCTATAGTAATATCATCAATGACGTCTATATTAATATCATCAATGACGTCTATATTAGTATCATCAATGACGTCTATCGTAATATCATCAATGACGTCTATATTAATATCATCAATGACGTCTATATTAGTATCATCATTGACGTCTATATTAGTATCATCAATGACGTCTATATTAGTATCATCAATGACGTCTATAGTAATATCATCAATGACGTCTATAGTAATATAAGCAATGATGTCTATATTAGTATAATCAATGACGTCTATAGTAATATCATCAATGACGTCTATATTAATATCATCAATGACGTCTATATTAATATCATCAATGACGTCTATATTAGTATCATCAATGACGTCTATATTAGTATCATCAATGACGTCTATATTAATATAATCAATGACGTCTATATTAGTCTAATCAATGACGAATATATTAATCATATTTCATTTCACGATTATTACAAACACCTGAGCGATTACCATACAAAAGCGTGTAAACGACATAAACACTTTTAGTGACTTCATCTTTCTTACATCAGTTGGATTACATTTTGAACATAATTCGGTTTGTAACGTATGTGCTCATTTTAATTATATTCGCTGATTGTAATCACCAACAATATAGAAATGTTTTAACGGCCTCATTTAGTAGATAAATCTACTAATAACTACTGATAATAGACATTTTATTTTAAGAATATTTTTACTGTCTAGACTCCGAATGAAGATAGAATAATTTCCCCTCAGGGTAACAAAATATACCTTTTAATCTCCATCTAAGTACGAATCGTGGTTGAAAAAAATACGTTTCTAAATGACGTTACCACCTTAGAGCATCTTCTCTTTTATTATAATGCAACTCGTAGCTAAATAGATCTTCTGCCACGAGCTGGTTCCCATGTGTAATAATGATTGGTCAGATGACATCTTAGTGACCCATTTTTCGATCATAACTGAGATCCTTGTTGTCGGAGTTATTCATAAGTTAATTCTACGTTATTCATGAAATATTATCCGAATAATTATCAAAATAAATTATACATTTCTATATGAAAAATGAAGTCAGCCACTTCGCTTTTGGCATTCAGTTTCGAGTTTTCGCCGTGTTTCGTAATCGTTTCGATACAACTCCATGACGTTGTCGCTTCCATTCAGGTTCCCAGTGATACATATTTAGTTTCATGCCATTTTAGTGTTTAGTTCAGTATGTTCGATATCAGGTTCGTAACTGGATTAGTTCGTTCCATATTTTAAAAGCCGTCTGTCTTGTTGACGTTCACATCTCGGAGACGCTGGTCATGACGGTGTTTAGTCTTGAGTTGGAAAAGCGAACCGTGTTTTTCTTACTATCGACCACGTTGTAGAGGTTTCTAGTAATACGTGGATCCTGCCAGCGACTAGAGCAACAGCAGAGAACTCGCTGAAATCGGCGCCTGAAGTTCTGACTGAAGATACTATAAAGAACGGGATTGGCCGCTGAGTTAACGTAGCCGAGTGTGAGAATCAGCACCAAGAACGACCAATTAAACTTGAATGGCTTCTCGGCTATCATGTCGTAGAAGAGAGGAATCTGGAGAGGGGCGTAACTGAAGAAGTAGACAGCCACGCTGGCCATCAACATCTTGACGACACCTCGTCTCGCTCGGATTGCCTCCGAATCCTTCTCCTTCTGGCCGCCATTTTCGTCGTGTACCTTCTTCTTCCGGTGCAGCTTCTCAGTGCCGACGAACAGTCGTCTGCAGACGATCGCGTAGAGCAAAACCTGAAGCGATAATTATATACGATTGATGTTAGAGGCGTGTTCCAGCTAAATAAGGCCAACTATGTATACATCTTTATATCTGAAGGGCGATGAATATTCTCGAAAATTGTCAGGTTAGAGAGATTTGGAAGATATAGTTTGTATTTTACGCTCCGATCGCGTAAGTCAAGGTCACCGACATGTAAATGAAGTGTTGTTATTGTCTCCAGAATGTGTGATTGTAATTGAGAGATAATTGACCTAGATATAAGGTTAAGTACTAGCTAATGGTTAGATGGCATAAACTGAAGATAAAAACAGACATATTGTTTTCCTAAAAGACAGACACGTAGCTGGACTGATTGATTGAAGACCAAATAAGAGGCACAGGAAGATGATACTTTAGAAGTGTCTGTAGTTTAGTTTTATTATTAATGACAGTTCGCAATCAAGACCTTGGTACTGGCCAAAGAAAGGGAAAGGAAAGACGTGAACAACGATGGTTTTATTTAAACAACGACAGTTCTGTCAACTTCTTTATTTAACAGTAGCCGGATATTCAGGATAACTTTTACATTAATTCGGGATCCATAGAAAAGAGACTGGCGGAAGTTAGTTTTATATCCTGAATCCTATTATTTGTGTAGAATAGGTTAGAATTAATTAAGCCGTGTATCGATTTCCTTACTGACTGTTGAAGAGAATGTGTTTCAGTTTGACAATGAGGCTAGCAAATCCAGAATAACTCAGAAAAAAAACACAAAACACGAAGATCCAGACTCTCATTTATGTTATCCGTCAGAGTGATATTGGGTTGTTAAAATATTGTTTTATTTTTATTGCGTTCAATTTTTTAATAATATGACACATCTTAAATTGCAATACAGCTGACTTGATATTAAAGGAAGATATAGGTATCTGAAATAATGATAAAGGCTGACTAACAGTCTGACTGACTGACTGACTGAATGAATGAATTAATGACTTACTTACTAAACGAATGAAGGAATGAATGAATGAATGACTGAGCAATAGCAGCGAGACTAGTGAAGCTTATCCAAAATCAGAGCTTAATGTTATTTTTTATGATAATAAGCGATTTTATGATGTTATTTTAGCTGCTGGAGTCTAAAAAAAACACAAAAGAAAAGACAAAAAGTTGTAACTATCAAGTATCCAATTAATAATGGTCGATATGGGGAGGGGAACCTAGAAACGGTAAAGCACCTTCGGCGTGAAAATTGTTGATGGAGCGATTGATTGGTTTCTTCAACACCTTACCTGTATGAGTATTGGTGCCAAAAAATAAAGTAGGAACTCGACCAGCTTGAATGTCATCAGGTTCTTCTTCGTGTTGCTTGGAAAGAGGATGATACAGAGGTCGACGGCTAGACCAGGTGGCGCTATCACCTGGTTATAGAGAGCTGTGGGAAGGCCACTGGCGAAGGCAACTGGCCAAATGGCTGATATAGCGAATAGTATACGTCTTCTGCTGCAGAGAATATGAGCCTTGATTGGATGAACAATGGCGATATACCTACAACAAGACAACAAACATTATCCCGTAATATAGTGACGGGTAAAAGTATTAGCTTCAATTTGGATTCTTTGAAAACATCATCAATATTTTCTTAGAAACGCGTAATACTCCGTCGTTTAATCCACGCACACGCATATACACGCGCATACACGTACGTACGTACGTACGTACACCCCCACACACATACACTCACCCATCACTCGGCTATGTCACCTACGTCATAATAGAAGGATGTGGAATAAATAAATTAACAGTAAAAGATAAAAGAAGAAGTTCAAAATATAACAAAAACACATTAAAACATTAAAACGTATATTGGAACCAATTAATAGCCTAGGGCGGGGTATGACTGTATATATATATATATATATATATATATATATATATATATAGAGAGAGAGAGAGAGAGAGAGAGAGAGAAGATAGATAGATAGATAGATAGATAGATAGATAGAGAGAGAGAGAGAGAGAGAGAGAGAGACCAATATGCAGAGATACTGGCACAGATAATCAAAAATCGTCATTACATCATTCAAACCATTTATCAGGGGAATAAACTCAGAACGGCAATTTCTCTTCACTGCCAATCGTTTATACATTAATAACTATATAAATGTGTTGTGTGTGAGGAGGTTTGCTGTACGTATGTCGGTCTCTCCAAATGTCTGTCTGACCCTTCTACAAAACACGACAGTTCGGTGGCCAACTACTAACCGACCGTTAGCCAATCTAAGATACCATCGAAGCTAAGATGTTGTTAACGCTTTGAACATTGTTAACTCTGCCATAACACGATACGGCTCAGTCTCCCAAACAACAGACTGATATTAAGTCGGCTTAGTCACGTGTTGATGATGTCAGGCCAATAGGCTCGCCCGAATAGATAAACACGTCAATGAAACCGTCGCAGAAAGACTCAATGTCGCTCAAAATCCGTTTGTTGTTCAATCGAGTGAAAGTTCTCAGCGGATATAAGACCATGAATGTTGCTGTTCTTGCTTTATTCCGCTTAATTTTAGCGCGAAATGCCATTCGCGGGGAAGCGATCGTGTGGCAAGCAGACGATGTGCGGTTAATATGTCAATATATAGTACTTGATGTTGATGGAGAGTTTTTTGTGCCATCGATGAGATGGATGGAAGATAACATTCAAACAATATTCTATCATCGTATCATCTCTAGTCAACTGATGTTACTATCTAGTATGACGACAGTGTAATATCACGTCATTCAGTAATATCGCATCGTACACTGGAACGACAACAGTTAAACTTTAGACAGGAAGCTTTCAGGTTAATGCAACAGATTTAATAATGAAATTTGCCTTGATAGCTTTAGCTTTTAGACGAGATGTGAACATAATGGCTGAATATGTGGGCTGATTGATTTATAGGAATCTGTTACAGCCTAGAGTTATTATTATTATTATTATTGTTGCTGTTTTTATTGTTATTGTTGTGCTGTTATAACAATTCTCCTTATGTAGTTTAATGTAGAATGATCAAAGTATATTTCAAACTATATTTTACACCATGTTGATATCTGAACATCGATCATGGTGTCAGATCTTAGTTAATAGCTGCATCATAATTTAATGTGTGAAAATGTTTATATAATATATTAAATGGCCACATGACTGACTTTTTATCGTTGGTTGCTACAGTAAGGAGTTAGAATAACTAGATTGACTGTTTGTGGACAGGATGTCATATACTAAACAAAGATCATGTTTTGACGCCACTGTTGTGCACATGGTAGGCTAAATGGGCCGAGCGACCTCCAAAGGTAATGAAGCGAAGCCAAAGATGAAGCAACCTTCAGATATGCTCACGCCGGGATTCGAACACGGGTGGTAGTGATCTGTGGTCCAACACGCTACTGCTAGAACAATGAGGCGGCCCATACTAAACAAAGAAGATCTATAAGTGTATGACGGAATATTAAAGGAGGAAAGTTACATATAGAAGAAAATTGTTAAGGTTTCTCTTTTATTAACATTTCTTTCAACCTTTATATCTCTTTTTGATAGCTTATCTACAGTTTCCACATAACAGTTCAGTAATTATTTTATATCAGTAACCGTAGGTTATCATTGTTTTCCACATCTCACGGATAAAATTGATCCGACATAAACTTCTAATCTCTCAATGACAACAACAACAACAACAACAACAACAACAACAATAATAATAATAATAATAATAATAATAGTAACACCATAATAGTTTTGTCTACTTGGTTCTACTTGGTAAGTCATGCTGATATAATCCCGATCATTTCTGTATAATAATCACAAAGTCGTCAATCATCGTGATAAGGAGCTTGAGGTGAGGATAAACAGAGATATAACAGATAACGGATCAATATATTTCCCCTCGGTTAACCCCTCCCCCTAGCGGCCGACGAGAAAACTGACTGCTTTGAACACTGACCAGAGTCTGAACCTCGACACTCTAATGATGTAGTTTGGCAAAACTGAGACAGAAATCTTCACGCTAAGTGCTAGAAGATCCGGAATGAAAACGCCAGAAGCAATGAAAATTGTTTACTAAATATACCTGCGGGTTTATTTGTGATGTTGGTTTAGAATGATGTTATGACGTCTTTGATTGTGTAGAGGGCGATGTTTAGAGACCCCTGACAGCCAGGTGTAGTGTCTAAATACTGTATAGTATAATATCGGTCTAGGTGTGTGTTTATATATAACACATTGAACACTTAACATGAGGTCTGTCTGTCCATCTAACCGCACGTATTTTAGTATGTGCCTAATAAAATGGATGTATTTCCGAATGTAAGGGACATTCCTCCCTGAACCTTTGTTCTTTTGCTTCTATCCGTATTATCTGTGTAACATGTTTACCTATTTAATTAATGGCTATTTATGTTTGTCTTCATGGGTGGCTGTTTTTGTTTGTTTGTTTGCACACACACACACACACACACACACACACACACACACACACACACACACACACACACACACACACACACACACACACACACACACACACACACACACACACACACATATATATACTCTCTCTCTCTCTCTCTCTCTCTCTCTGTCTGTGTGTGTGTGTTTGTGGTGTGTGTATTTATGTGTGCGCCTGTGTGTGCGCACATCAAACAATGGCTTTCCATCCAGATTTCCTTCTTCGAATATTTTACAAAACACCACATCAGCTTACTACGCCATGTCGCCTTGATGAGGAAACTAGAGGAAACACTGGACATAATTAGTGTACGGTAGTTGACAAGGAACAATTCTTCTCTTAAGTCTTCTTTGGTTCTCAAGATAATATTTATTATCGCATGACAATTATAAAGGCGCATTTATTATACGTAATATGTCAAGTTCCACCTGGTTTTGTGCATTATTCATTTTCATGGCGGCCATTTACTAAATAATAACAAAAGAAAACTACTCGAGTCTGATGGGTTTCGATTGAAAACATGTCTCAGCCAATTTTCCGATGTTATTGCAGCACCAAAGGAACATTTATCATTTCGCATTAGAAAGCAACATGTCCAACTGTAAGGATGTCCTAGTCTGATAATATCCTACCAGCGTCGCTCTGGTCTTATATGATTTAGTCTTTTTACTCGAACATCGAACGTATACTGAGGATCGTCTGCTAGATGGAGCGGACCATCAATATAAACATGTCTAGAAGTCATTCCAGCTGATGGTACGCAAATCATTTTATTTTCTCGAAAATTCCTTCTGCCGACGGCTTCGTGATGGCAATAAATGATCGGAAATGGCCAATATATGTCGGAGAAAGAACGACGAGCAAGCTTTGGTAAGTCGGAACCAACTGACTGATTAACTCAGTCATCATCCGGGCTACCTACTAGTCACGTGACAGACTGACTCATTGAAGACGATAGATCTATGCTAGAGGATGTTTATCCACTGATCATTTCTGCTGTTAACGGCATCATACTTGACAAATGTTGTAATACAATAATGACAACTCTTCCAACATCATCTCATGTTATCAGGTAATTAAAGGGGAATTTTAAGTGATCAATTTATAATAATACATGTACCACCACCATAACCACCACTAATAATAATAATAATAATAATAATAATAATAATAATAATAATAATAATAATAATAATAATAATAATAAAAGGCTAAGTAGAAGTACAACAACAACCACAACAAAATAAACATCAAGATAGTACTATTTACTATTTATGACCTAAAGAGTTAAGACGTTTAATAAACAACTATGATAAGTAACATGGTAAAAGGCCTTTCTGACAGTGATGGACTCATTAGGAGTGCAATAACAATCATGTTTTCATCCGCTCATTGATTCATAAATCAATTAACTTCCTCATTCTCAAATAACAGACGTGTCATCTCAATCGGTCAGACAATCTCAAGGACTTACCTCTCTACACAGACGGCAACAAGTGTCATGATGGAGGCATATAGTGAGACGACCAGGACAAATCTCTGGAACTTACAGAGAGCGAGCCCCAGCAGCCAGCCTCTGTTGATGACGAACTGTACGATCTCAGGAATGCCAAACAGCATGATGAGGAAGTCGGCCATGGCCAAGTTCATGATGAAGAGATTAGTGACAGAACGTCTCATCTTCTTGTCAGAAAGGATGATGAAGATGACAAGAGCATTACCCACGAGTCCCAAGATACCTGGATGTGAGTAAATGTGAATAAGACTGAATTATGCCATTATTATTATTATTATTATTATTATTATTATTATTATTGCTGTTGTTGTTGCTGCTGTTGTTATTGTTATTTTTGTTATTGTTGTGCGGGTGATGTTATGGTAGTGATCCCAATGTTGCTTGTGATGGTCGCAATATTGGTTGTAATGATGGTAATAGTAGTTGTGACGGTGGTGGTAGTTGTTGTGAGGGTGGTAGTAGTTGTTGTGATGGTGGTGGTAGTTGCTGTGATGGTGGGGGTAGTTGTGATCGTGGTGGTAGTGGTTGTCATGGCGACAAAAAGTCAACTGATTCGATGATAAGGTGGATGAGTTTTATTTGTAATTGGAAGTTGCCATAAAAAAAAAACAACTAAATATACGAACAACCTAACAAAGTAAAATAGGCGCGTATATAAAGAATTTTACACACACACGCACACACACACACCATACACAAAACCACATAATCACACACGCACTTACGCATGTATGCACGCATTCACGTATACACACCTGAATAGACACATATACACGCATCGTTTATGGTGATGTTTTTTATTTGGATAACGCTATATGTCTGTCCCCAATCAATCGACCTTATTGTGTATTGGTCCCTTATTGTGTACTGGTCCCTTATTGTGTACTGGTCCCTTATTGTGTACTGGTCCCTTATTGTGTACTGGTCCCTTATTGTGTACTGGTCCCTTATTGTGTACTGGTCCCTTATTGTGTACTGGTCCCTTATTGTGTACTGGTCCCTTATTGTGTACTGGTCCCTTATTGTGTACTGGTCCCTTATTGTGTATTGGTCCCTTATTGTGTACTGGTGCCTTATTGTGTACTGGTCCCTTATTGTGTACTCGGCCTTTTTACTAGCTATACGATACAAAGAGAATAACACAATTTAAGACATGGAAAGCCTTCAGTAACCATAAATCATCGTCAAATGTAGATCATTTACAGATACGTTTTAGTGACAAACTTTTCCGATATTGTTTTATTTAATACTTTTCCGATTCACATAAGAAATGGTCATTATCATAAAGTCATGTCTTTGGTGATTCTTCAAGAATGCGTTTATTCTCGGCCAGTCCGATATTGTTTTGTTAAATAATGTTTTAATCGTTGATAGGTTAGTTTAAAGGCAAGTAATATTGGTGTTCGATTTAGCTGTTTTTATGACATAATTTAATATATTGTCAGATTTTAGACTTCTAACTGATTAGTGTTTTCCAATTATGATCGTAATACACATATAATTCAAGACAGAGTTATTGTTGTAATAAATTGTTTGTGAAGATAATCGCGTAATCTATGGATATGGTAAAATGATTGTAAAATCTTCTTTATTCAGTTATATATTATCGCTCAGAAGAAGAATAAAGTAGTCGACTGTTAATGAAACTTAAATTCTTCTTTATTTCGTTATCCTGGTACCAAAGACTCTTAATTAGACTTATTTTTGCATAATAACAAGGGAGAGAGAAAAATGGAAAGGCTAATACATAAAATGACACGCACGCGCGCGCATCCCCCACACACATATACACACATGTACACATACACACACACACACACACAAATACACACACACACACACACACACACACACACGAACACACACACACAGACACACACATGCAGATACACAAACACACACCCGTACGCGCGCATACACATACCCGCACGCACGTATGCATACACATACATGAACATAAACAGAGCTTTTAATACACACATATACATATATATGAACATGCGCAGTTCAGTCCATCATGTACATGCACGCGCATACTTACTAACCTATAATACAGAATATTAGTGAAAGGCCTATGACAGCCTCAATACTTGCAGGCAACCCGTTTGTTGTCATATTAGTCTGACTGTTATTATTCAAGATATTCGAGTCCAGGTATCCCGTGTAATAGTTCTCAGCCAGCTCCGTGCTGCTCGGGTATCCATGGTAAACTGTGCCGATAGAAACTTCATTTTCGTAGTAACCGATTGTCGTTTGATTGAACATGACTGAGATACCCTCTGTGAGACAGTCCAACAATTTGGTATAACTTCTGTGTCAGCTAGTCAGCTCAAAAGACGATCTACGACATCATAAATACTAATGTGACGCTTACCGGATATATCAACCATCCTCTCTGGTATAGGAAACATAATGTATGTAATCAAATCCTCACGTAATGTCCAGTTTACTTCATTTTAAGTATCTGAGATTCACTTGGCCGTTCCTATTTGAGGTGCCCATCCATCGTATATAACAATCTGGTGACATTCAACGAGTCCTGTATTGCGTTTGTCAGGTGTACTTTATCTTCCACAATCAACAAACTTCCAGGAGTCTGTAAGACTGTATTACCACCACCACAAGCCGCTCAGTATAACTCTCTGACGGTGATAGCTTCAGTGTAAGATATGTTCCCACTACTAGGACAGGACATTGGCACATTAGAAGGCTGCCGAGTGTCTACAGCGCCGCTGGCTGGATGGCTGACTGACTGACTGACTGCGTCTTCCACGGCTGGCCTTCTGCTGGCTGAGTTTAAATGTAGGAGAGAATGGCTGTAAGCCAATCTGAGGCATGTGACAGGGCAACTATAAGTGGAGCAGATTCAATGAGCACAGATGGTTGGCTGTATGTTAGTGGGTGTCTGTTTGGGAAATTGTTGATCGAATGTTGTAGTCTAACGTAGAGTGGATAACTGAGAGGCACCTATTCTCGCAGTAACGATGGAATTGTGGAATCGCCGGTCTGATAAGACAAGGATATTTTAACTAGAAATATGAAACTGGTGATGCGTTTTATTTTATCTAAATTAAATTGGGCAATCAAATGATCTGATTTTCTTTAGTTTAATAAAATACAATTGTTCCATTTGTGTCTGAGTCGACAATAAGTCGATATTTCCTTTAAGTATAATTATGTCCAACTATATTACACCAAGGAACCAATCACAAAGTAGATAAGTTTCGGAAAATACTTAATGATTCAAGGGAGGGTGTTCACGTCCTGGTTGTTATTGTTGTTATTGTTACTGTTGTTATTATTGCTGCTGTTGTTGATGCTGTTGTTTTCGATGGTGATACTGTTAGTGTTGTGGTGGTTATTGCCGTTGCTATTATTATTATTATTTTTATTATTGCTCCTTCCTGCTGTTACTTATGAAACATTTTAACGAACCATACGTAATGACCTCACTTTAATGGTCACACAAATCATCACCCCCCCCTCACCCCGGCAGAATACGACACATTGTTCCCTGACCTAGAAACATTTACCAAAATACTCTATCATTTACTTCTACCCGACATTGTTCACAAGAGCTAATCAATCCTGATATGACTCATGTTACAGGCTTGTTATACCGTCATTATTATTGTATATATTATACACTAACATTACTATACTAACAGATGATTATGCTATAACATGGTCATGTTACTTGGAGGTCACTCAGTCCAACTTGTGTATTACGATGTCAGGAGGCTAATTAAGAACGCCACATCGTAAATGGCAGTAATTAGAGTCGCCATTCAAAGACGTAGACACACACCAGATTATGTTTGTTAGTTTTCTACAGTTTTTGGCTAAATTATTTAATATCCAGAACACATATTTAAGGCGACAAAACAAGGACACGTTCATTTTTGTGGGACATGAAATTTGTTGTAGAGAAAGATTGTAGGAATTAGAAATAACGGTTCATGAGGTAATTTGGATAATTTTGACTTAACTAAAGATATTTTTCTTCTTGATTACAATTACACACTTATACACAGGTTTTTATATAAATACTTTTCACTTTGAGGTTAAAAGTTGCTTGATCTAAGTTTATTTGTTACTATATTTTGTTCCTCAAATGTTATTTATTTACGTCCCCCCCCGCAGGAAGTCGCCAAAGATACCATTGAAACTTGATAAACGTCTAGATAACGTTTAGTATATATCACGTGATGGATGATATACTAAGAACGATTAATACAGCAGGTTGTTTAAATAAAGTGAAATGTTGAGGATAAATATTAATACCTTCAGGCATTACATCGACTACAACGTAAATTTAGAGAGAATCAAAATAAGTCGACGAAAGGAAGATAAAACTAAAAGGCACGACTTTGTTTAATAGAATTTGTTTTAAGATATATCACATGATCTATCAGAAAGCAATGACGGAATTATTCATTCAGCGATTTATTAATTAAACATAATAACAGGTGAACGATCGTTAATGATTATTAAACCAACTGAGGGCGTTCGATACTGAATTCTTAATTAATGAAGGGATTTTCACTGACGATCTCTGTACGACCATTTTAACATTATTGTCCTCACTCGGGTTGACTTTCCTAGCTTAACTCTATCCCTCCTTCCCTACCAACCTCCCCCTCCCTCCCTCAGCGCTCATAGCAGCATCTAACGTGCTGATTCTAGTATACAGGATGTATAGTCCGGTAGCCATTTACAGACCTGTAGAGCGACGAGCTAAGAGACACAGATAGACGTTAGACCGATGTCTAAAGGTAGAAACGTATCTAAAAACAGATGATCGCCACAGGAATGTCTACCAACTCAATGAGATGAACTACGAACTCAACCAACTCACCACAACCAATAAATAAATAAATAACCTGTCTGTCTGTCTGACTGTCTGTCTGACTCTCTCTCTCTCTCTCGCTCTCTCTCTCTCTCTCTCTCTCTCTCTCTCTCTATCTCTCTATATATATATATATATATATATACCTACATAATTGTCCTATTAATCTATCTGTGTGTGTATGTGTGACCACACACACACACACACACACACACACACACACACACACACACACACACACATGGGCCCCCGCGCGCTAAAAGATAATATATGCTAGATATAGCCGGGAAAATATATAGCTATTATACCGCAATGAGCTTCCCTCAAGCAACACATCATATTGATATAAATCGCTTGCCAAAAATATATATATTCGAAATTCGTATTTTCGTTATATGCATATTCTGCTTGAATAAGACATCTTCGGGTGATTGATGGTAATCGATCTGTGATCAAAAAGCTCAATAACGGCAATTAGACATTGATGAAGGATTCCAGAGTAATGCGAGCACTTTGCTGGGGATCAGAGATATAAGGCTGTTGGTGGCTTAAGATGGTCATCTCTCTGGCTATCCTTTAGTATGGAGAACGTCCTTACTCCTCCGTTCTTGGCCAACTTACCTTTTACAGCTTTAATACGTTAGACCTTGTTCTGCCAATTACCGCACACCACGTGACCGACACTCAGCCTCGTTGTGACGATGGCCACAGCCAATTGGACGCCGTATATCGCTAATCATTCCCAAGACAGGTTTTGTAACATCGCGAAAGGGCTCAAGGTCAACTAATAATGGCTGACTTGTAAGCGCAGCGATTTGTCTCGAAGGATGCCGTGTTATCTGTACGAGCTCCCGACATCCAGTTGTAATAGACAATTTATCTAACTCCATTTTACGAACGAAGTAATCTTAACATTTCTTGCAGCATTTCTGATATTCCTTGTTTTTTTCTAATTGACTGAGCCACGTAGATTGTTGACGCCAATTTGTGAAGGATCGGTTGAAGGACCGTAACATTACTTTTTTAAATCCGGAGAAAGGTTGTAGATTATTTAGTCAGTAAATAGGCAATTAAACACTGATGTATCATCCTAATTATAATTGCTTTTTATATTTTTTTCTGAAGATATTCGGAAATAAAACCTTTTGACATTTTACGCAATAACTCCATTTGATAATACGCATGTTACGATTTAAGAACGATTCCATCTTCATTCCTGCCAGGATTTCATGTTTTAAAATAGGTATGTCAATCATCCCCAATTACTCAGTGAGTCAATCAATTAATCAACTCAACTCAACCAGTTAATCAGTCAGTCAGTCAGTCAGTCAGTCAGTCAATCGGTCAGTCAGTAAGTCAGTCAGTCAATCGGTCAGTCAATCAGTCAGTCAATCAATCAGTCAGTCACTCGGTGACTTAATAGCTCAGTCAATCGGTCTGTCAATCAGCCAGATAACCAGGAGTTCGTTTTTTGGTCTTATTGTTAGTACACCCATGAGCCGATATTTTATAGTAATAGCTACATGAGTTAGTTATGTCAAGGATAAACATTAGGTTAAGTTTATATTGTAGGTTAAATGGGTCAAACAATTTCTGATAGCAATCAGATGAAATAAATGATAAGAGATTCTTCATACTTTGGACAGCGTGCTAGAATCCTGTCATAACATCATCTCATCGACTAACACATAAGACAGTCCACCAGTAGGTATAGACCATGGTTTGCTAAGTTAGTCAACATTTCCAGTTACCAGTGTCAGACGTAATGATTTCCGAAAATAACTCTTATATCCGGAATCCGGCCACAGTCTCTAATTATGACGCTGACGACCTTCTTCCGGATCATGCCCACGACCAGTTCAGTTTAACGTTTAGCGGAAGTAGACAAACTGATTTGTTCATGTCTGGTTATTTGTCACCACGGACAGTGTACATGATGCCAGTTATATATATATATATATATATATATATGTATATATATATATATATATATATATATGTTAGAGTTAATCTGTATAATCAGATAATATGCATATTACCTGAAATATTCAAGTAACAGGCCTACGTCTGTTGCTAACTGAGATTTAATACACATTACCTGATAATTAACCTAAACATTCTCACTACTGCCGTGATCTAACTTGGGTGTTTTACACCCAAACTCCACGCTTGTAGGTGATTCGTATTTTGATTTTGCTTGGCGGCTTAGGCATTGATGAGACATTACACATGTCTCAGCAAGAAAATTATGGTCTGGCGAAACGACCTATTAATTCATACAATGCTGCTTGATGGATTTGTACTCCTGGAGTCGTTTGTTACTCCGGCAGACATCTCCATGGGTATTAAGCTGCGGACAGAGTTTTTCCCCTATTATGAGTAATTAGATTACACTGATATAGGAAATTTGTTAAATGTATAGCTATTATAATCCCGACGTGTCATTCGCAGTATCGGAGATCTGCCGGAAATCCGCTGTTCTCGACTATGGGTCAAATAGATCAAGTGGATAGGCGCTTTAATTTAGATCGCACCACACCTAACTGCATATTCTTAGGGACGCTAAATTAAGCGTGAATGAACGTTCCCTTAGTGATGAACGGAAACGTATGAGGGTTAGCTGTTAAGTTCGAGTAAATCGTAGTATTTACTCAGGTTTGAGACGATATTTCGTTCTAGTCCAGTAATAATCCATTGTGCGGTATTGCTACTTTGTTTTTATTTTAGTTTAATCGCTTTAGTGAGTCCATACTGTGTTAGTGTACATTCTCTTTGTTATGAACAAACTGTAATGTTTGTTAACACGCTGAGGCTATATATAGGGCTTGAATTTTCACTTAGGTTAGAGAAGAACTTCGACGCCAGACCAGTCGGACGTGTATTGATACATGGTTCATATAGGTAGGATTTATTCAGTTATTCGAACCCAGAATAAAGCTGAGGTCAGCATCTGAGTTGTCGAAATGCTTTATATACAGGTTTCTTTTGGACCACAGAAAATTACTGTTGAATGTAAACTGTGGTGTCAAAATAGTTTATGATATGTATGTAGCAAGTCACCATTGAACCACACGCACGTGTTGTTTGTTGCGAGCTGTGGTATCAAATGGTATGTTTTTACGTGCTTCCGCTTTTTGTACGTAGCCTGCATGTAGCCGCTTTCCTGTGGGCGTGACATATTTGTCGCGTACGAAAAGCGAATTAGCTGGTTCCCACAGGCTGATGAGTAGACCAGACACATGCTTAGGTATACGCACACATTTATCAATATGTGGAGGTATGGAAGATTTTATTTTTAGATTAATGTATGTATAGTTGTATTTAGATTTATGGAAGTAGGTTTCGAAGGATGTTTAGATATGTTGATGCTCTGTGCCTGTTGCCTCCTGTACCCTAAAACACACACACACACACACACACAGACACACACACACACTGTGGTAATATGAGTCCATTCTATACTGACTTATTGATATATCTAATAATATACTAATAAATATAATACTAGTAACGACGAAAACCAGAATGTGATAAGTGAATCAGATGATTTACAACTAATGACATCCTAATAACTGGCAGTAATTTTTGTTTGTTTTCCAATATTTGTTTGTTTCCTCTATTTCCTATATCAGTCATTTTTCTCTCTTTTCAATATCAGCTGTTTTTCTCTCTTTCTAATAGCAGTTGTTTTTCTCTTTTTCCAATATCAGCTGTTTTTTCTCTCTTTACAATATCAGTTTTTTCTATCTATTTCCAGTATCAGTTGTTTTTCTCTCTTTCCAATATCAGCTGTTTTTTTTCTCTCTTTCCAATATCAGCTCTTTTTTAAAATTTTTCAAACTTTGTTCCTAACTGCAAGTAGTCATTTTGTGTATGTCCCCAATGACAGATGGGTCGTTGCGATTGCGTAATGGTTAGTTTATTCGTTACAAACCTCAAGGTTCAGGGCCCGAATCCGGCTCTTATCTCTGTTTGTGGGATGTTTTACTAAAGAGAAGCAATTCGACTATAAGTCCAGGACGTGACCAATGCCGAGACTAAACACATCAATAAACCAATAATCCATTCTATGGTAAATGATCATTTTGTATCATATTATGATGATAGGTGGTCTTTTTATGTCTCCTCCAATTAGGAGATCGTCTTTTATTGCCGTTTCCAATTATGTTAGTGTATTCACCACACCACTCGTTCTCATTAACATGCTATAAGGATAGCCAGTCAGCCATTCTATCTTACATTTTGTAATAAATACATTTATTAGTCGACGTGTCTAGTCAGCGCTGAGACTCAATAATTGATTTAAATAACTCAGTCATAAAGATAGCCAGCTTACCAACAAGATGACTAGTCAGTCAAAACAGTAAACGACTACAGACATGCGAATTATCGATATGCATGGATTCATCACTTAATCACTGAGGGAAACAGGTAGAGAAACAAAGAGGTAAATAGACAGGCAGGTAGGAAGATAGGCACACACACACACACGCACACAGACATACATACAGATAGACATACATACAGACAGACAAACGAAACAATAAAACTGTTGTCTTAATAACCCACTTTCTAATGTCCACCTAAACATCCTTTGGCAGTCTCCATTCGACATCATATGTATAATGTAGAAAAATGACATCTGAACTAGATATTAATGATGTTGACATGCTAACATGGCTTAGCTAGGTACTGAAGATGATTCTTAGATAGGATGCCAAATATGATTATGAGCCCATAATGATGTACAAAAAATGATGTTAGATTTTAGAATGAAGATAAACACCAGATCAAAACAGACGGTCGACATGGTAAGTACTCGAGTATACAACACACACACACACACACACACACACACACACACACACGTTTGCCCATGCACAACTCATGTTAAGACGCACAAATTGAGGCTGGTGCAAATACATGAACACAACAAAATTCGTACGCCGTAATTATTCAAGTGTGAGGTAGACAAGTAGTGCATACAATACGTTTGTGGATAAGACTATTAATGAAAATTCTTTAAAATTTAAGTTCGAGAAGTTTTGTAGTATATTAGTTTTAGCAACACTAAAACTCGGCTACCAACAAACCTAACAAGATTGTTCTTTCTACTTTACAGTCTACTTCAGGATCTCTTTGTAATTGTAAGCAAGTGTTGTTAGATATGAAACTGAGTTCTTAAAACCTTTGCAGCAGACCGCTTTACGTGAAGTTGTGTTGTAAGACGGAAACACGCCAACCAATCCCGTTATATCAAACAGTGTATGCACACCAAGCTGTGTCTTTGTGATTTGCCATCTTGACATAAAAGAACGGCTTTCCATTGAAATGAGTCTAAATAATGTGCTAGTTTGATACCACACTGAGCCTTTGTGACAAACTGGAAAAATACGTCCAAGGTTTTTGACAATTTTGTCTCATTTCCACATGTACCATCTAGGCAACTGTATCCTGTATGGAATAGCCAGTTGCGCAATCGGCATTGAAATATTCAGCACGAGACCAAACAAATTACCCTTCCCTTGCCCAGTACGGAGCCCCAGGCTTCTCTTTTGTCCAGCCAAGAGGACTATATCACCCACCGATTTTACACAATTCCTCTTTCCTTCCTCAATTACACGCAATCTGAAAACTGACCCAATCCTCGTAAACAGACAATTTCTCTCTCGGGCGACTCCAAAATCCAGTGCAATATCATGATCTGACGCTATAATCAAAGAGGAATAAATCTTGTAAATTTTCTTCTCTATAAATTATTCCAAAAGTCCCTACGATAACAGCCTATCTAACACCATGTATTTGACACCATTTGAAGAATGAAAACAACATGTTAATAGGTGATTAACAAAAAATAAACATGATAATTAGATGGAGACTATTTTGTTAACTGTTTTACTGGTAAGACAGGATGTTTGCAGCATTTTACGTACTTGGTTTAGAATATAGGTGTGTGTGTGCGCGCGCGTGTGTGTGTGTGTGTGCGTGTGTGTGAGTACTTTATGTTACATATAATAAAGGCGTGGGCTCAAGTTTTCGTCATGTTTATCATTCTTACAGAATTATGACCAAACGACCACTCCCTAAATTGAAAACAAATTATATATATTAATACATATAGAACGCAGCTATAACTGGAAATAAAGCACATATATCAGTACATATAATATATACTATGATAATAATCCTATTACCTCCAACAATAGCAGAAATAGTAATATTTTTCCACTCAGCCCAAAATAACACTGTCGGTGTTTAGATATTTGCTAATTTAATTAATGGATCAACCATTAAGAACTATTCAAGGATTGAAGTAATTATATAATTGACCCCCCCACCCCAAATAACATTTAAATAGTTAGTTTTAAGAAGATATTTAATTGTTTCACAAGATATAGTTCATAAGTAATGTGTTCTGGCAAACTGTTAAACAAACCGGAAGTTGATATACTAAATGTACAGTAGCAATATCAATTCAGTCCCAAAACATTCTATTTATACATATTTGTGTATGATTGGAAGTACAGGTGCGTATATATATATATATATATATATATATATATATATATCTTTGAGTGTGTGTTTGTATATTCGAGTGTTAATACATGCCTGCATGTTTAACTGTAAAAAGACTGAGACACAGGTATTTACGATTCGAAATGGCGTCGTATAGATGATTCATCAGGTAATTAAATTTGCCTTTACATAACAATACATTTAATGTTTCATTAGATGAGCTAACTGGTTTATAATAAACCAAAAATTGCTATTTGTGTTATTGTTAGGCACAAAATAGACACAGAACACCGAATATTTGGTGATATTTTCTCGTTGATACAATAAATAACAACGACAACAGTATCCGGATGATCCTGGTTTAGTAAGATTCAACAACGAATTAGAGGTCCCTTTATGGACCATTACATGTATTGTGTTTGTTCAGATTATAGTTTATCCACGCCAGGATATAGCATCCGCATTAAATGAGCTCATATAAATGAGCCAATATATATATATATATATATATATATATATATATATATATATATATCAGCCCACCATCCACATACACTATACGCAACACCACATCACATCACGCCCATACAAAATCCACACCTATTTCACACCTACACCCACATCATACCACACCCACAGCACATCACATCCATATTACATCTACATAATATTATACTCACATCACCCCTCCATCATATCCCTATTATACCCACATCATATCCTCCCATACAACAACAACACACACGTCTCAATCATTTATTGTTATCTATGCATTTACTAAATATCAAATTTTGCTAATATAGACCCACCACTCCACATCACACTATACGCAACACCACATCACATCACGCCCATACAAAATCCACACCTATTTCACACCTACACCCACATCATACCACACCCACAGCACATCACATCCATATTACATCTACATAATATTATACTCACATCACCCCTCCATCATATCCCTATTATACCCACATCATATCCTCCCATACAACAACAACACACACGTCTCAATCATTTATTGTTATCTATGCATTTACTAAATATCAAATTTTGCTAATTATCAGATTATAGAAGATGATGTTGATGTTATGGAGCTGTGATAATAGAAATCTATAATAGATACAATTATGTTATGCTGCATTGATTAGTGGTTTATTAAAATATATGAATAACATGGTATATATATATATATATATATATATATATATATATATATATATATATATATATATATATATGCATAGGTAACAATTGTCTCGGCTTGAATGTTTGATAATTTAGCGTGAGATAGACAGAGATAGATAGTGTTAGATAACTAGGCATTGGTCAATGAATAGGTAGAGGGATAAACATGTAGAAAATACACGGTTAAATAAATATAGAGGTAGGTAAAGAGACAAGCATGGATGAGGCTTAACTAAGGGACTGATGAGACATTACACATGTCTCAACAAGAAAAGTCGCCACTCTGGATTCAGTCCCCTGAAGAAACGTCCAGAGTTTGAATTCACGGTTCGAGATTCTCTGTGCCTGTGCCTTATTATACACAGCTAAAAAAACACACACACACACACACTTGCACACATACACACACATGTAAAAGCGAACACAGTCTATTGTCATTCTCAAACACACATAGAGCAC
Source organism: Paralvinella palmiformis (assembly GCA_025642065.1). NCBI lineage: Eukaryota > Metazoa > Annelida > Polychaeta > Terebellida > Alvinellidae > Paralvinella > Paralvinella palmiformis. Next base: position 50,125 of record JAODUP010000079.1, on the reverse strand, counting down.
TTTTAACACACTGACATTCTAATATCATGCCATTTTATATAATTATTATTCCATTAGGACACACGCGATAATGTATTAGATGATGGCACACAACACAGTCTCTCTAATGCCCTTAATTACCAATCATTCTAAAACCCAGTCAGCCACCCGTTACACAACTACATTTAGCAAACACACAAAAGGCATGTTGTATATCAGAAATATCGTGTTTGCTCGCAATAATTCCGCCTTTCGTATTCAACCATGGAACAATACATAACAGTTACATACTCAGTATTTCTGTGGGCCATCCATTGATATAAATCTTATCTTCATTATATGCCGATAGTTATTCATTTTGCTGATGAGATGTTTTTTTCTCATCTTGCAGCACATATGTTTCTCAGATAAAACTACGCGTGAGACGAGGATATAATATATGTAGCTTCCAATTATACCAATTAAGGATTTAAAAACGTTCTTCACCTATTTTTGTTTATGAATTTAATTTAGTAACTAGGCATTTATGTTCCAACTTCGTAGTGCTAGATTGTTCATTCATACTATATAAATAGTAAAGTTAATTTGTCTAATTTGTCTAACTTATTAACATTCTCTCTTGTGGGAAATATCCTGGTCTGGAAATAATTTCTTAAAGTTTCCAGGCTATAAACTGTAAATACTACAGTATCTCTGTTTGTATCATCTGTATTTATATATGGTTTATTGTCTAAGTTATTGTTGGTGTCCTAAAAGATAAAACTAAAAATAACTAACGTCCGCTACGTCTGTCTAATATATTTTTGTATAATTATTGAACTTTTAATACGAAATAGAATTAAACCTTATCTGGTAATATATGACAATCAGTTTTTTGGATTCAAGTATAAATATGACACTGACATGTGTGGGTTCATCCTTAAGAAAATAATTAGGTATTATATAAGCCATGGTTCTCTTATGTATATATCTTATCTTGATGTGTCCGAAGCCTTTGACCGGGTGATTCATATTATGTTATTACGTAAATTACGATATACTTGTGTATCAACGTATTTACTGGTGTTAATTACGTTTTGGTATTTTAATCAATTTTACCATGTTAGATAGGGAAACACTTTATCTGTTGGTTTTACTGTTTCTAATGGAGTCAGATAGGGAGGAATGTTTTCCCTTTACTCTTTGACTTTTATATAAATGAACTTAATGTTAGATTAAGTTCTGTACCAATCAGCTGTTGGTTTGTTGGCATTGTGATAAATCATATCATGTATACAGATGATTTAGTAATATTTTCACCTTCTGGTAAGGATCTTCAGATATTCGTTGATTTATGCTTCACATTTGGCAAAGATAATGATATTTTATTTAATGGGAATAAATCGAAGCTTATGCTTTTTTGATACAATCAAATGTGGTAAACATGCAAATATTTTGGTAGATGGCTAATTCATTGGATTGTGTGAGTCATTTTAAATATTTACGACACATCATAGATAATATATTAAGTAATGAACTGGGTATGAAATCTAAAGAAAGAATGCTGTATGGATGTAGTAATATGCTGATGCGTAAATTCTACTTTTGCTCTGATTTTGTGAAGCACAAATTGTTTTCTCCTTATTCAAGTAATATCTATTTATGTTCCATCACATGCTGTTTAATGTTCAGTAGGGCAATTATAACACTCATTATTTAAGATAGATGTGAATTAGCGCAGTGAGACCCTTTAGAACTGGTACTAGAGTATCTATTCTCTCGCCTATTGAGCTTCCACAGATAGTCCATAACCGCAAATATATATATATATATATATATATATATTTTATATATATATATATATATATATATTATATTATATATATTATATATATATATATATATATATATATATATATATATATATATATATATATATATGTTGTGTGTGTGTGTGTGTGTGTGTGTGTGTGTGTGTGTGTGTGTGTGTGTGTGTGTGTGTGTGAGAGAGAGAGAGAGAGAGAGAAAGAGAGAGAGAGGGGGGAGTTGGGTATTTCTGTTAAGCAAAGATTGGATGAGTGGCTTGTTTAGCCTCAGCACTAGTCACACCTGTGACATAAAACCGATATGCGTCTCACCAGGGAAGCATCATATAACTACAGGTATTAGCTGAACCAAAACCCACAATCTGCAGCATAATCATGTAATCATTGTGTTGTCGGAGTGTTCCATGTTAAGTACAAAAATAGACATGTGTTCTATACATCATATCTTGTGGACTGACCAGCGAAGGACAACAACTGTCATCTCGATCAAACAATAAGAAAGTATTCCATAGTCGTTCAAGTGACAGATTGTGAATCAATTGCGCCATTAACGAGATGCGGTAATGTGATAAACAGACCAACTATCTGATCTGTGACTAGACGTGGCATCAGCATCACCTAAGGGGATATTCCTCATCAGGAGACATCATCTGGATCACTGTCAACAAGTTGTCGTCTTATTGACAGAGTCCATCAGACAATCTATAACTATGTTAAGTAGGCCTACAGATCTCTATCTACACCGAACATCATGATGTATTCTTGGCACGTACCCGGGATTTCCGCTTATTTCCTTCTGTGTACCAGAGATGGCTCTGGGCCGGGATTTTCCAAGTAATATCACATCTACTTAGAATTATTATTTACTCTCTCCCTATGCGGTGATATGGGAAGGAAGCAGCCAGTTGGATACATTGATATGTTACGCTGTGAGTTTATTATATATATATATATATATATATATATATATATATATATATATATATATATATATATATATATATATATTCATTATTATCGAGATTACCTTGACCCAATTAACTATTAATATATAGTAAAGTGGTCCTAAAACAGCTATATTGTACATTGATCCAGACACCAGGAATACTGTTTAGACAGGTGACCAGTTTTATCAACTTTCATACCCCATTTTCTGGTGATAAATATTATGTGAGTTCGACTACTAGACAGGTTAACGTTGCCAGAGACCAGACCAATGAGGGAACTGTTATCATGACTGTTCTTCCCGAAGAAAAATATACCGATTCCAAATTAAGATTATTAAAATTCAGAAAGAATATGAAGATTAATAACACAGCAAAAAGTAAATAAATACATACTGCTATGTTCAGTATACAAATATTATAACTGGTAAATGTTAATTAATTGTAATGGGAATCGTTAAATGTCAGTTTTTACCACTTTTATGAAGACGTTAGTTAAGACATATTAAGACACCTCTTAAGGTAATCATGTCAACTGAATGATGAAACTTCCTCTAGACATAGCTCCGTAGAGATATCAATTAAGGGACACAGCTGTCTCATAGATTTTTTATGGAGTTATATACCTCACCTTTACCTCGCATTCTCCAATAAACAGGACAGCTGTCTCTGAGATTAATGTAATTTTGAAAAACCTAAGGAATGATTTCAATCCGTTCACCAAATATAAGTATTCTTGTTAATGCAGTTGTTCATGATAATTATTCCTTTGAAAATGAAGCTGATGGCAACAGACACAAATTATCAACTTCCCTATCTTAAACCTTTTTCACAACTTGTACCCTTTGTACATAATTGATTTACTACTAAAATATCAGTAACCTTATTGTGGCTTAGTCGAGTGTCCCCAAAACAAATTCGTCATTTTATAAAAGAAATCAACTAATAAATAAATAAGGTGAAGATGTTTAACTAATTCATATAATATTCTGATTTTGAGATGTTTTATTATACTCCATGTCCAATAAAAAGAGCTTCATCAGCATTATCTCCTCGTTTTGAGATAAAATCCATGGGTGGTATCCATTTAATATCATTAACAACTAATAACTGTCAATTAATTTACTCACTCTCGCTACAGACAGCGTATCTTATATCATATATGTCTGTGTCAAGAGAGATCAATAAATCTAGGATTGTCTCCGCTCTATAAAAAATTAATTTATGTCTTATGTTAATGTCGTATAATATTATGAGTGGTATCTGCTTATTAATCAGTTCCCGTCTTGATTACCAAATCAAATAAGACAATAATAAATGGCGTTCTAAATTGTCAACCCTATTTTGCCAATTTTAAGTAGTCCTATTAAAATTAAGAAGGATAAATGTTACTGTCTCACGGTCACTTTTATTAATAGAGTAGACAAATTGGGCAATGTTTAGAAGATTAAAATAAGAAATATCTCCTGTTGATGGACATTTTTCTATCAACAAAATATTAGTTATTCTTCCATAGAATAGACCCCCACCGACAAAAGGTCAGTCTTGTAATTTCAAAATTACAAATAGAGTTGTTTCTTCCGGATTGATTGATTCCATCTGAAAGTGCATTTAGGAATTACAAAATAGCAATTTTACTAAAATTTATTATGTCGTTTTGCGCAATTAACATTTAAATTTAAATATCCTTTAACAACTATCCCGCGAATCCGCGTCTTGTGTCCACGATGTGTATATCTACTTATACATTTTCGCTAAAAAATCCTCTTCTGTCAACTAATTTGCATAAATATCGTACTAAATCGAACTCCGACATGAATTGGTTCAATTAATATCTAAAAATGTAGCTGTGTATTCTTTATACTATCTGAGAAATTTGCTTGTGTTAAAATGTAAATTTTAAAGTATCATTATTTATCATATTGTACAACCCACACCCTGTATATTACTGGTTTAATGTCTTTAGTTGACTTGGATGATTTCTGGATGTTTTGTCACAAAAGGTGTGTGTATGTGGAATCCAGGAAGGCTTAATTGTGTGTTTTCATTTAAATCGTATAGTATTCTTGAACTTTGACATCACGCTCTATTTCGATAGAATATCGTACATCAGTGATGGTACCTAATCTTCTTTGCTATGAGGTACAATCCTGTTATGTGTCTTAATATATCAATATATTGTAGTAACTCAGCTACCTCCCCGATGACATTATCAGGACTTATTATTATTTTACACAGGTTTACAGAAGATAAATTGTTAAGGAAATTTACCTGATGACACACGATGTACTATCATTTATTGTCTTTCATGTCGCGGTGACGTTACTGTAACACTGATTGTGATACTCAGTAGTGTCATCAGATTAATCAGTTAGAATTATCGCAGAATATTAATATATTTTTTAAAATCTATGTCGTGTATTCATTCACTTTATCCCACCATTGTCTTTTAAATGTCTTGACATATTAAACCATACAACATTAGAGAGAGTAAGAAATGTTTATTTATAGTCGATAAAATATCAACAAATAACATTTGCGACAAACATTATTTGATCGGTAAACATCAAATAATGAGATGAAAATATATACAAATGACTTATTAATATACAATATTCCCTCCACTTTCAATTTTCGTATACATTGGATGAATATATGTTAAAACCTGCACTCTTAGAATAGGCCTGTTGAAATATTTCATACATCCATGATTACAGGTAACCAAAGCCGATTGATATATGATCGGTCTCACTATCAAACCAGGATGGCACCTACATCTAATACATCCCTCCCACAAAAGCTGATATCTAATTGATATATTTTGAAAAGAGATGTAATAAATGTAATATATGAACTATCTCTACCATCCAATTTATACTTGCATGTAGCAGGTTATACCAACGATATCACCAATTCTTGCCAACTGATATAAGACCATCCATCCGTTCTGGATGGTAATTTCTTCACTTAAGGTCAGTTAAGTTAGTTTGGTATGTAATTTAAACAATAATCTGGCATAAATTCTTTCACAAATTATATTAAACGCATACTTTTACATTCTTATCATCAATGATACTTTGATATAACTATTTGGTTTTGCTATTTTTATTTTCTCAGATAGGATATATAGAAATTTAACATATATTTTTAGATTTTATTTAAATCAGGTGTTATCAGACTGATGTCACATTTATTTAGATTGTTTGACAATAAAGGATTTATCTGAAAAATATGAATATGTACGAATATCGCAAGACGCAGTATTGAGGTATAGTAATTAGATCGTACCTAATTTCAAATGATAATTATGGAAAAATACTCAGTTGGATATTTGTAAGAAGATTTGTTTATTAATTTTTAGATGAATTCTTTACACCTATTATCAGACCTCTTTGTTAAATGAAGCATAACTAAACATAAATAAAACAAGCCTGTGCTCTCGGAATAAAACTATAATTTAAATAATTAAAGTAGAATCCTTTATTTTCATGTCTGTTTTATTCTAAATTTACCTTCTCGAATGATTATTACATTCTAGAAGATTTACTGTTAATATGTTTGTGGCTACGTATTTGAGTGAATGAGAGGGTGGGCGGGAGAAAGAGTGAGTGGACGAGTGGGTGGGACAGTGAGTAAGTGAGTGAACAAGTGAATGAGTGAGTGGCCGATGCATAATTCATTAGGGATACGAAACGTGATTGATGGACGAGACATCGAGTTGACATAGACAACTCTGACATTCATTTCTACAAACCGCAAGTTTCAAATACAACGTAATATCAGTTGTACAATGAGGGCGCCAAAATATTAATGCGGCTAAGATAGGTAACAAAAAAGTTTAAAATATTTTTCAAATTAAATATAAAAATAAAATCGGTAAAAATAGAAATTGTTTTCTCGAGATTCCTTACTTGTTCTAACTGTCTACAAGTTTCCCATGATGGGATTAACTGTACTTAAAAATGGACTAATCCTACTGTAAGGAATATGTGATTCATAACTTATTTGTCACTAACACTGAAAATAAATGGCTTACATAACAGCATAAAAATATCAACAGCGACAGGTACACCAACTATGATAATAACATTTAAAAACAACACTGATGATGGATCTTCACCTAATAATTAGACTGCCATATATATATATATATATATATATATATATATATATATATATATATATAACTTTCCGTGCTGGCACTGATACCCGATAATGAAGTATAACAAGCAATATGTCTCTTGTTATCGAGGTAAATCATCTTTAATGTTAGACATTATATCAGTATGTGTAATGATACGTGTATGGTTAATACGGCAATGGATCGGATATTACAAACCTTTAATCCTCTCTCATGCCAGTAGATTATATATAATGTACCATTGATGTTCAGACGACCATTCATGATATTACAGTGTCATTCTAGGTTTGTAACAGGATCTAGATAATGACCTTCTTTAAATATAGGTGATCCTACTATCTTCAACAGACTTTTCAAAGCGAACTTTGGCTAACTGTGGAAAACGCAAATTTTTGATGGTTCGTGTCGTGAACAAATATGGTAGTCAGTAACAACCAATCAAATTATAGGAAGTGATATGAACTAAGTTTTATGGAAACTGAATTTTTATAGACTGCACAAAATTAATAATTAGTATTATTTGGACTATTGAGTTTCACAAACATCTAAGATAATATAAAAATTTGTTGAATTAACTTCTTTATGTCGAAAACCCAACATTTAGTGAGCCCAGACGGCCAGATTTTAGTTGATATTATATGCATAGTGTACTAAATTTGTGAAATTACTTTAATTGTATTCACTCACTCACTCACTCTTACAATTTATCCAATAATTGTAAGAACGTCTTGGAATAAACTTATATATTCTTCATCCAAAACTATTTCCGAGCCTTTATAAAAACACTTTTCCACTTTTCTGAACCAGTCCACTCAAAGTTGAGATCTGTTTACTGTATCATTAATTGTATTACCTATATCGGCTTACTATAACCTCACCTAGTCCATGATACCATATCAATTACCTGGATATGATAATCACCAGGCCATAACATCAGGTCTTAGGTTACCTACCGCCATATGAATCTACTAACAGTAACTTACACTATCGAAACGACATTCTCTGTAGTATATAGGATGATTTTGCTAAGGATCTTTGAAATAGCAGGACGGTTTAACACATGCATCCATGCACGTGGTTCATTTGGGTAGGATTTGTTTAGTTATTCGAACCCAGAATAAAGCTGAGATCAGTATCTGAGGTGTCGAAATGTTCTATGTATAGAGGTTGGTTTTGAACAACAGAAAATTACTATTGAATGTAAACCGTAGTGTCAAAGTAGTTATTTTGTGTATGTACTAACCATTGAAGCACAATCACGTGTTGTTTACTGCGAGCTGTGGTGTCAAATGGTATTTGTTTGTACATGCTTCCGCTTTTATACGTAGCCTGCATTTAGCCGCTTTCCTGTGCGCGTTGTGACATATTTGTCCCATACGAAAAGCGAATTAGCTGGGCTCCACAGGCTGATGGGTAGCCCAGACACAGGTATAGGTCTACATATACATGTATCAATATGTCGAGGTGTAGACAATTTTATATTTAGATTGATATATGTATAGTTTTATTTAGATTTAGATTTATGGAGGTAGAGGTCTCAAAGGATGTTTAGAGATATTGATGTTCTGCGCCAGTGCCACTATATTTGTTTCCTAAAACCCACGTTGCTGCGGATATAGTTTTTCCCATATTATGAGTAATATTGTTGAATGTATAGCTATTACAATCCTGACGTGTCATTCGCAGATATACCTGAAATCTGCTTTTCCCGACAATAGGTCAAATAAACCTAGTGAATAGGCGCTTTAATTTAGATCCCACCACACCTAACTGCATATACTTAGGGACACTAAATTAGACTTGAAAGCATAGTATTGACTCAGGTTTGAGACGAAATTTTTTGGTGTAATGTTGGTTAACACACATTAACATATTTGTCACGTACGAAAAGCGAATTAGCTGATCCCCATAACGTATATTAGTCAAGTTGCCACCCTTATACTTCCTATATTAGACACTGCAAGGTTATTTATTGTAAACCTTTTTTATGGAAATGTATTTTATATAGTTAGAAGACCAAACTTAGCTTGGTTGATACTTGTGAAAGCTTTATCATTTCTCAGAATTCAAGAGAAAATAATCACCTCTATTGAACGATTATATGTGTTTCGTTGCCTACGTATTCCAGCACGTCAGGGTTTACTAGGATGGGTAAGTAGGTATGCATGTCTACATGTATGTAGGTCCTTGGTATCATAGGATGATTTGCATTGATATTTGTTTTGCAGGTTGAGCAATGGGTCGGAGTTCATTAAACACACAAAGTTCCGCCATGCACCCACTCACCAAAGCTTTGCAAACAGTGGCTTAAACCTTGTTTTCTCTTGTAACGCCAGTTGAGGGATACACACATTCAATACCGTAGCTGTGCAGAAGATCATCGATACGAGCAAAGGGAAGCACAATGAACTGTACAGAACTCTATATTCTAGCTCACAAATCATGTTACTATAGCTATACTGTCTCAATGTAGTGACTTTGTTTTCAACCAAGGCTGTCTGTTCTGTGGGAATGAGTGTAAGCCGAAAGACAGTAAGAACCCATACAGCAGCTTAGACAGTGTACAATTGTAACTAGAGGTAGTGATATAACGTTCATGCAACATTTGGAGAACCACTGTTATGAGAGACAGGACCAGTGGACTAATGAAGTAGCTGCTTGACTCAGTAGGGTCATTGATCTGCCTGCTGGTGACGCACAATACCATGTCCCCTGTTACAATAACTTTCGAGTTGTTCCAGTGTTCCCCTCCCCCCTCGATAATGGCACCCGTGGGGGAGGCACGGAGGACCGTGGTCAGTACTGGAGCTCTACTCCATGTACTTCGCTGCATCGGGACCTGTGTCCAGCATCATAACCTACCTTGACAACAAGCTGGTTCTACTCCATATCGAAGATGGTGAAGGCGTAGTTGGATTTAAAGCCGGCCTCGGACAGTTTATCAAAACTCCAAAGAACAACTATAACCAGCGATGATGACTAGCTGGAGAAGCTGGCGAGGAAGATTAGCAGCGAGGTCAGGGGGACACCTAGGCCTGGGCACTACAATCTCAGTGACTATGTTTGTCAGAAGGTCATTGAGAGCACCAGTGCTACTCTTCTTAAACTAGTATCTAGCCTTGTATCAGGAGGCACCATCACCAAGCCGTCCCTGACGTTGGCTCAGTGCATTCAGCAGCACATTTGTGGTGCCGGCAGAAACCAGACTACACTCGGGCTCGCAGTGAAACTTCACCCCAGGTATGGTAGTTTAGAGCTAATCAAGGCTATCAATGAGCACGATATCACAAGCACATACGACGAAGTGTTGCGTTTCCGCAAGTTCGTGTTGGATAACCATTCAGATTACCACAAGAAACTCGGCTTACGCGCGGAGATCGGCCCTATCTTCAGCTGGGCTGACAACTTATGATTTATACATCGCGAGCCCCAATGGGACGAAGAGCACCCACGCCATCGTAATTGAGTTCATCCAGCTTCCTTCCGGCATCATCAACACAGGAAACATTGGCGTGATGCAGCTGACCATCCCTCGACTCAAGAAAGACGAGGCGTCCTCTATGCGACTCACCCACCAGTGTATACAGATGGAGCACTACATAGGCCCTTCTGTGTGTGAACTGCTTTGTCAAGTTTACACTGTTGTTGTTCATGTTCCTGTGGGGAGAGGGGACTGATGACTTCCTCTTCCAGCAGCACCCTCTCAAGGCAATGCTGTCATACTTCTTCGCAGCAGGCCACCACAATTGTGCCCGCTAGTTGACGTTTGATCTCTGATTTAGCATTGACTTTTAACCCATATCCAAAAGATAACCCCAGAAATGGATCATCCCATTCTGGGAAATCTTTAAAAAGAGGTATTACACGACCTTCTTTCTCGCATGGTCAACATTATGGCAACTTGACTATATATGTATCGATATATAGAAGTGTAGAACATTTTATATTTAGATTGATGTAGGTGTAGTTTTATTTATTTTTATATTTGTGGAGGTAGAGGTCTCAAAGGATGTTTAGAAATGTTGATGTTCTGCGCCAGTGCCACTATATATGTACACACACGCACGCACGCACACACCATTCCAGCAAATATCACAAGGCATATTATGCTGCGGTTGAGAAAGTTCCGCTTTCTGTGAGTGAAGACCATATTTCCCGGTCCCTGCATTCAAGAAAAGTTTATCTAGAGCTGTATATTCCATGTACTATTTGCGTCTTTGGAGGGACGCCGTTTAGGTGTTTGCCTTGGTTATCCAGCATGCAAATGACTGTACCAGGCACAGTACGCTCTTAAAGTATTATAAGTACTCCTGACTCAGGAATAAAAACACTGCATCGCATCTCGAGCGGTGGCATTGGACACGGCTCGCGCGGTTGGTGTGTTTTATATAACAACTTTAGTTGCATATAAAATTCACCTTGGTTGTATGTGAGAATATAATTATCTTTCCTAGGTCCAGTTATATCCAGTTTGTATTATGGCATTCAAGATTAGCTCTAAACTGCATGTCATAAATAACATTTAAGAACTTTATTACTACAATAGTTAGAATAGCATAAATTAGGTCAGGTTTGAAAATGATAACATAGTTTAAACAGTAGCGAAGCTATGACGCGCTATTACGGTCTGCTTCAGCGCAAATGTCAGTCTTTTAAAACCATTTAAGCTAAACAGTTTTAATAGTAGTCGCTTCGTGACGCCTGCCCGTTGTGAAAACAGACCTTTGAAAACTGTGACTATTGGGTTATATAGCTTATATAGTATTGCTTTGACGAAAGATACAGCAATTGAAAAATAGCCATAAATAGGGCTGCTCAGATAATTAATCTAAAGTGAGCTCCGGTGGCCTAGCGGTTAAGCACCCGGCACTTGGTGCCAACGGTCACAGGTTCGAACCCCGTAAGAGGTCGAAACTTTTCCCGAGATTAATTTCTCGGCTCACAACATCGTAGGTGGCTGACCATGTTAAATGGCGCTGCCATCTTCACTGAATTATTTAAAATAAAGGGAGACGTTAAAAATTCCCTGAGGAAGTAAAATACTCTGGCAGTGACCACCCTCAGGGTATTTCGGCTCCATCTTTCCGTACTGCTCCCCTGTGAGTGGTGGGGGAGGAGGTTTTTCAACACTGGAACACAGAGGCTGTGCTGATTAAGCGACAGCCTGGGGATTCTCCCCGAACAACAAAACAAACAATTAATCTAAACAGTCTCACTACTACCGTAATCTGACTCTACGGCTGTAGGTGATTCGCTTTTTGTTTTTGCTTGGTGGCTTAGGGACTGGTGAGACATTACACATGTATCAGCAAGAAAAGTCGCCACTCTGGATTCAGTCCCCTGAAGAAACGTTCAGAGTTTGAATTCACGGTTCGAGATTCTCTGTACCTGTGCCTTATTATACACAGCTAAAAAAACAAACATACACACACACACACACACACACACAGTATTTATTTTAATTAAATAATTAATTTTTATAAATAGTCCTTTGTTATCACTCGAAGTTTGATCATAAAAATATTCTTTTGGTAATTGTTTCAGAATTATTTATCTCGATAATATATTTCTTTTATTTTTATAATAGGGGTACACATTTTGTAGTTATCTAAGGATTTTATAATTTGGAAGTATGAATTGGGATTTTATAGGACAACTAAAATCAGCACTATTAAATTAATCTTCTGTTAATTAGTCTTAATTTGTATAATATATATTTGTTTCTTTATTTCATATAGCAACAGCACTCAATTCCATTATCTAACTCTAGCTCTATTAGTTTAGACAATTTGGTGTTGTTACTTTGTAAATAAAGCTATTCAGCAGCTGTTTTTTTATCAGCTGGCGAGAGTATCCGATTGTTAGCCGTAAAAGTAGTTATTTACATGCTGTACGAGTAAACATTCGTTGGCTAACTTATATGTTTCGTTTTCCGATTAGTTCATTGTCAGCTGCATCAGTAACTCTTTGTGCTAATTGTTTGAGTAGCCCTTTGTCAGTTATTATTGGCAAGTCATTTTTCTACTATATAGACTATGCTCTATATAGACTATGCTCTATGAAGTGAATTTGTTTTCCAGAATCCGACTATTCCGCTATTCCAACCACAATTTGTGATCCCAGACGATAAAGTGCATTCCTCTATAACGACCATAAATATAATAATTAAAAATATCCTGTAAAATTGGTCCTAAAGTACTGATTTGGCTCTCAGGCAATGATCTGAGTGAAGCCGTGATTTTCAATTGCTGCTATTCAGTTCGATTGATTGATCATTTGTCAGTTTTGTGAATGGGTAGAGGAACTATTTTATGGTATTACATAATATTTTCAAATTCGATTGATTGATTAAATCGTCCAGTGTGCATTTAATAATCACGGAAATCCAACGGATTTATCAGTTTTATTAACATAAATATGAACTGCTATTATTTTAATGTTCTTTTCAAATTACGATTGAAGTTTACTTCATATTGATCCAATTGACTGATGGAGTATCTGCTATGAAATCCCGTGATAATCGGCCTAGCTCATGGTATTTTTTCACATTGATATAAAATCTTTTGTCATCTATATGAGTAGCTATTTATCATATATATATTATTAAAAAAATACAAATTATGTCCCACCAAATTCACAGTCATCTGTAGATCGGTCCAAGTGTCGTCAGCGAAGTGTATAATGTTGACCTAAACTGAAACATCGCAAATTAGCTCTCAAAGAAATTGAAAATCTTATCCCAAATAAAACTTCGTGTGTATATCGTGTGTATGAAGTCAGTTTCTTATCTCTATATATTAGTCACTGGTTATCTAGATTCCAGATTATCATCTATATATAGAACCCTACTATAGAACCCTACTATAGAACCCTACTATTACTACTAAAAGTCATTTTATATTATTTGTTTGCATTCTATGTGGTATGCTCTAAATGGCGGTATATATGTATATCAAATAAAAAAGAATGTTGATCAAAATACAGTAATAATAGACAAGGATAACCAGTTAAATAACTGATATGATCTGTAGTAGAGGTGGCAAATATGGCAAATTAGGCATAATCTCAATCTTTTATAATACACTACCATGTGGAGTAAATGTATGGTTGTTTTATATATCTCTGGATGATGGATGCTTAGAACATATAGCCATTAGTCAATCTGATAGAAGGCTTTCAATAAAGAATGAAGCATCCCACATTTTCAAATAAGATAGGAATACCTTCTGTCCTACCGGAGGTACTCTATATTGTAGCGTACTTTCTAATATACATGTATAACGGTGTCATATTCTTGACTTCTACTGGCCAATGAGTGCAAACGTACGTTCAGTCTCCAGCATATAGAATATATCAACTGATCCATATATTAAATTCACAAATTTGGCTCTAGATCTGATAAGTTTAATGATCGGAAAACTCTATTTTTTATATTATATTATGGTACCATTTCTTCATCTAAAACAACAAAAATGGCGTATCGGACACCAAGTTGTTGCGCTGGACATCTTTTACTATAAGCTTTTATGAAGTATTTTCCAATATAACATTAGATTGAGTAACCTATTAGTAATATATTATTTTAACAGAAATACATCGAATAAATGAGTGAGCTGTTGTTTCTATATTTGTTATAAGTTGGAAGTATAAAATAAAACAATATAAAGTGCGCACATGAACTGTAATTCAATTTGTGTCCTTTGACGAATCTCTGTTTGGCAAGGAGCCCCATTGAAATGATTATGGTTAGTTTTTGTTTCTTGAGGTAAAGGGGATTGGTTACGCAGTGAATGATTTCAGACTTTCATGGAGTACGATGATATTACGTGTATATGTTGTGTTTGTGGGCAGTTCGACTATCGGGAAGGTCATGGCACGTGCCTAAACTGCCCAACACCTATGCCATGTGAAGATACGATAGCCTTGAGGATGATTTATTTACGGTTGAAATTAAATTTTCTCTAAAATTTGGCTATGACGTAACTCTATCTAACCTGATTAATGTTTGGATTACGTTAATAAAAGTTATATTGAAAATGTTTAAGTTTATATTACAAATTAATCCCTTTCACAATACATACCTAGACACTGCCTTTCTAATCACTTCTTAATGAACCCTTCACTATAAGGTACGCTTTTAAAATATTAGGATCAAATCTTTAACTCTCCGAAATATTTTAGACCCATTTTATCACTTTCCAGACATACTAATCACAATATTCAGTTTATTTAACTAAGTATAAATGCTACTTCTGA
>JAODUP010000079.1:0-30000 GCA_025642065.1 Paralvinella palmiformis | reverse complement strand
TACCTTATTTACTTCAATCTTTCGGAAAATCAAGTAAATTTAATATTTTATCTTTTGCTGAAGATAAAATAAAGCAATACACGATCTATATGGATTGTTTTGTGTCAATAAATTAGCTTTAAACACAAGCAAGACCAAATCGATTGTCATAAATAAATAAAAAAACAACGAAATGCAATATCCTGGAGTTCAATGCAAGCATGGCTGGCACAACAGGGGTAAGAATAGGCGTACATTGCAATAATTTAGCAACTAAATTTCTTGGCATCTATACCAATGAATTATTAATCTGGAAGAAACATTTATTTCATATAAACCGCAAAATAACATATTTTCAAAAAAGTAAAACATTATTTTGCCATCGATAGTCTAGGAACACTTCATATTGCGCTAATTTATCCTTACTTGTCACACGGGATGATGGTAACTTGAGGAAATACTAACCATTTATTATGAACAAGACCTTTATGCTCCAGAAACGTGCAATCCGTATCACTAACAAGTCGAGAAACAAACCATCTGTTATTTTTAAACTGAAAAACTTGTATGAGTACCTAGTCACCCTGTGTGTGCTCAATTTTGTTAATAAGGGACTACCAATATTATTTAATTCAACGTTCCAATTTATCCACAATAATCGAATAATAAGACAATCAAGTTTGCTTTACATTCCACGCTGATATTCTAACTTTGCTAGCAAACTTTCACTAAGCAAACATCCACATATGCGGAACAAGTGGTCCAGTATTAAGTAAGTAAGTAATTAGTTATTTCCAATTTCAATTTTATAATCTACACCTATTGTAAGTTTACAATATACAATACATAAATAGAAATTGGGGGACAAAAATAGCCGAAGCTGTCTTCCTATAGACCCCTAAATAAAATAAAAGCCGCAAGTGCATTTGCAAGTCTGGTCGTGTGTCATTGATAAATATGTAAATATCTTGACCAAGTAATCAGATGTTTAACCAGACATGTATACACTGACTACAACTATATTGACTACCGCTTGTTGCATTTACAGATGCTGTATATGTAGCTATAATATACCTTTTCAATTTTTTCTTAGTTTGTGTTCTTGATTTACAAGTGGAAAGGGTACGATTCTAGTTGTTCCATATAATAGGAAAATTAAATAAAGGCAGCTTTCTAGATATTGCGCAAAATTACATCGATGTACATTAATATGACTAGATTGTCTCGTTACGCGATCGAGCTGTATTTAAGAATTGAAGCAGACATACATTCGAAGGTCGTCCAAGAGCAAACTTAGTATTGATACATATCACTTAATTTGAGGATTTCACAACTTGTGAATAAAGGATCCGTATAATTGTCATAACCCACATTATTAACAATTTGAATAGCTCTCTTCTATAACAACGCAGTTTTTTAGAGGATTTATGAATTGGCATTTTCCCAAACTAGAATACCATAGGCGATATATGGTTGTATGAATGCCAGGTAGAGAGTTTTCAGACTACCTTTTGATATGAAATTCTTTACTTGTTTTATAAAATATAAAACCCGAGAAATTATATTTTTTACATGAGTCAAACTGTATTTCTAACAAAGAGACTCGTCTACAAACATACCACGTAATTAGGTGGTTTTCTCTTGGAATTCAGAGCCAGTTTGCTCCAAATGGGTGCCATCAACTGAAATATCCAAGGTGTTAGAGTTATATTTTTTATACCACCCTTGAAAACTATGAATTTTATTTCGGGGGAATTTAACCATAAACCATTTGCACAAAACCATTCAATTAAGTTATTCATTTCCATATTGGCTCTTAGGTATAAGGTGGAAACATTTACATCACTAATACATAAAGAGGTGTTTTCAGCAAGTGACAATATATGAATATTTGTGGATTTTGATATGTCATTCATATGTATTAAATATAGCAAGGACCTAGGATAGACCCTTGTAGTACATCACGTCTAAGAATTCAACATCAGACTTCGTTTTACTGATTTGAAACTATTGTTGTTTATTTACAAGATAGCTGGCAAACTATTGATTGGAGATTCCCCAAATACCATAGTAATTTAATTGATTTAATAACGTCTCTGTCTTAATGACCTAAAAAATATTATTACCATTGAGGAAGTGCATTACCTTGTTATACATTATCCTTTCAAACATTTTCTAAAAAGCTGGGAGAAGGTTGATGGATCTGTAGTTTTAAGTTCGGTAGGATCAGAAACTTAAGTATTGGAATTACCTTAGCTATTTTCAGTTGATTAGGAACGATACCAGTAAGTAATGATCTATTTATGGTGTGGGTCAATGGATATTCAATGTATTCAAATGTATTCAAAGATATATCTTCATAACCGACAGTCAGCTTAGATTTTAATTTATTTATGATTTCCACGACTTGATCTGGTTCTATAGTTTCTAAAAATATACTATTTAATTTAGATTAGTCAGCACCTTTTTTGTTTTTGTTCCTGAGAAATATCTATTCAAACTATTTGTTATTTCAGTTTCTCCTGAAATATATTTTATTGCTTATTTTAAAAGTGTGGAGCAAGTTTGATTTATGAATTTGTTTACCTATTGATTGTTTTAGTACTGACCACGCATCTTTCATACTGTTTTTATTAAATTCAAAGAGATGTTAATAATAGTTTCTTTTTCGTTCGCGCTTAGTCTTATTGAACAAGTTCAAGTAATATTTGTAGCATTTAATATTTTCTTCCGTTGGTTTACTAAAGAAAGCCTTTGTTGAATATATTTTTTTATAATCTGATATGAATTTATTAGCAATCAGTATTTAAAGTTTCACATAGCAATTGTTTAAATAATGTTGGTTTCAGTAAATTTCCGTTTTATAATTAATATAGATTTATCGGTACGTGTGTTTGAATCATTTACAACATGGAACGTCCCAAAATGATCCGCCACATCAGTCAAAATAATTCCTGATAATGTGTCCCTGCAAGTTAGATTTGAACAGATATGATAAATCAGAGTAGCAGATGTGTAGGTTTCTCTGGTTATTTTATGAAAAATACCATCAACATACTCACTAGTTTTATCATTAGTTCCTTATTTCAATAAACGAATATTAACATCATCAAGACTTAAGCTTTAATTACTCTCAGAATTATTTTGTTTTGCTATTCTAAGATTATCCTATCAGTTCACGTTACATTGGCCGAAGAAGCTTGAAAAAAGGTTGGTATTCACCCCCATCAAACTGTTTTGTGTTCTACCATTGCTATTGCCACAGTCACGTATAATTAATGACAATTATTTTCGAGCACAGTCCAAGCATCGTATAAATATCAGTTTCCTGAACTCTTACCAAAGTCATGTTAAATTCACCTGTACTTATTATAAACACTAACCAAACTAAGTGTCGTTATTGAGATATTGAATGATGTTTATTGTATCATGCTAGAAATTGTGTCGTCATCTCATTATGCCTTTTCATAGATATTTACTATTCTTATTTGATTATACCCTAAACGTCATCAACACTGTTTAGCGAAATTAGATTCTTTTGAATTGTTTATTTGCAATACCTCGTACCATTTGCTCCTCATTGCCAAATAAGTTTGTTATGTGACACATTTCCACATTTTTCGTATCGTTGTAATATTGTCTATTGTAAGAAGCCAGTAGGAAGACAGCACTTATAATGGTCCCAAACTGTTCAGATTTATGTATGATATATGTTTAATGAAAACTCAATAACATAGTTACTATACACGTGTATATAAATTGTAAATAAATTATTTACTTAACTACATAACAAAATAAAATAGTAAATGTGGAAGACGCATCTTAGTTTCTGGCTTGGGTGAGATATGTTTTAGCAATGTTCATAATATATAAACAATTTGGTTTTGTGTTCACATGTGTCCTACCATATGTGTCAGGAAGGGAGTCTAAAGGTAGCCGTTAAAAATACATCAACAATGTTTAACTGACCTTTCATAATGACGTTCTATTTTTATCTCTCTCTCTCTCTCTCTCTCTCTCTATATATATATATATATATATATATATATATATATATATATGTATGTATGTATGTATGTATACTTGGGTGTCATCTTCATATAAATGATGGTCTAATTTGTGGCTGTGAATAAGAGAGCTTAGTGGTGTGGTGTATAGATTAAACAACAGCGGTTCAAGAACAGAACCCTGGGGAACGCGGCTAAACAAAGGAACTGCCTTTGAAAATTACTTTCTTATTTTTATTGATTGAAACCTATTTATTAAGAATGAGCAGATCCAATTGCCTACTGTGCCCGATAAGACATACCATTCAGAGAAGTGACCTAGCAGAACAAAATAATCAATGGTAGCAAAAACTGTAGATAAATCTAATGGTGTTAATGTTATGACCTTTTCTGTATCCATATTTAGTGATATGTCATTGTGAACTTTCAGTAGAGCAGTTTCTGTAAAGTGAAATTGTTTGTAAGCAGACTGAAAAACACCAGATAAGTGATTACAGTTTAGGTTTTACTGGGCATGCATATCAGTTTCTGGCTGGGGTGATATATGTTTTAGCAGCGTTCATACAATATCAACATTTAGTTTTTTGTGTACAGTACTTGTCTTAAGAAAAGAGTTTAAAGGAAGCCGTTATA
This sequence comes from Paralvinella palmiformis, assembly GCA_025642065.1. Lineage (NCBI taxonomy): Eukaryota > Metazoa > Annelida > Polychaeta > Terebellida > Alvinellidae > Paralvinella > Paralvinella palmiformis. The sequence continues at coordinate 25,381 of JAODUP010000079.1, read as the reverse complement.
AATACGTTGATGAGCATTACCATGATGATCTATTCGCTAACTCTTTAAAGTAACTAACAGAAAGGTAAATATAATATCATATCATTAACGTCTAGTTCAGGCAGTGAAGCTTTTCAGTTAGTGAAGCTTTTCAAAATTAAATAGCATGTTTATGGAAGTCAGTATCCTATATGTATATATTAGTCAATAGTTAATTGTTATCTAGACACTAAATGACTCACTTTATATAGAAACCTTTGTCATGTTCAGATAACTTGATTCTCCACGACTACTGTAGACGTTTGATAAAATAATTTCATCGAGTTCTTTCTTTATTCAAATTGATTATTATTATTATTATTATTATTATTATTAAACACAATAACAATTAAACATACACAATTTACGTAGGAGCCTATAAAATATGTTAATAGATCAAGACTAAATAAGGATAACTGGTAACATATTTAGTATACTCATACAGCATCAGGTTCTTGGCTCCAGATCGGCTGATCAGTGCAACGACAGCGAAATATGTATTAAATCACCACCAATAGGTCCAGCTACACAAATGGTCTTTTAATACAAGCTCCAGCTAGTAATGTTATTTCCAGCCAACCATGTATAAATATTAACTTCCCGATTGAAACGTTTTATTTGTAGATACGATAAATAAGAAAAGAAGCATTTTCCTATATTCAGTGGTTAGTAAAGAAAGGCAACCTGCCCTAAAAACACTTTGACCATTATTTATGTAACAGTCATCCCATTCACACAGACATCAAGAATGACCGTCGTAATGATGATATGATTTATTAACAACCAACATAGATGAGATAGATGAACAAATAAATAAACAAAGAAACCCCAAGATAATGAATCCAGAGGTTGACATAAAGTAAACACGGTTGTCACACTGTACAGAACGTCAGACCTGTACTTGCTGGTTGGAGTAAATATCTTGTGTTCCACTGTCACAAATATGGCTGCCTGTTAGTTGCCTGTACTGACCAGACTGGGCAATGGACACTGGGATATGGTGACACACCGGGTAGTGTTTCCACCATGTGTTTAATTATTTAATTAACTAAAATACAGTCCTGGACACAAGTATAGTAACCCATTGTAGATGTGTGTTACATTTACACTGACGATAAATACTTGTGGACGATTTATTTAGGGATGATATTACATTTTCTATATAATTGGGCTATGACGTATCTCTATCTATGTAAGCTTATTAATTATATGATTACGTTAATAATTGTTATATTACAAATGAATACTTTCCAAAGTACATGCTTAGATAATGCATTTCTGATCACTTTATAATGAACCTTTCATTATATGGTAATTCTTAGAATAATCTGGCACAATTTGTCACTCTCCCAGAAGATTTCTATCCATTTTTACAACATTCTAGACACGTAAACGACAATATTTCTATAACTAAATCTTATGTTACATCCGACTTTATTGTTGAACACATGAACGATCAATATTTAAACTCGGCAAAATTCGGAACCTTTCTATTCATTTTCTAACAATAGACTTTATTTATTGTTTAGATCAATTATATTATATGGTTCAAAAGGAAGTTATATCTTTGATATCACCATAAGAAATAAATTAATAATTTATTATTTCAAGTACGTCTCGTATTCAAATGATTAAAGTAAGTAAATTGATATATATATATATATATATATATATATATATATATATATATAATATACTGATGATGTTAGCAATTGACTAAAGTTCATAAAGTATTTCAACAAACTACACAAAACATTCGTGATGGTAAATAGTATGACGGTATTCGTGTTATATCAACATGTTTCCTCTATGTATATGTTTGAATGATAGCCACAACAATTTTAATAGTCATCAGCCACATCAGTCCATCAGTGGATTCCTCTATAACCATATCTCTTTATGTTTTGCGATATAGCAGATCCAAATTACGTCTTTCTCTAGCGGATTTCCAGTTGTCTTCCTTAAGGACACATTACACTAATAGTGTTCGTCCTTTGGGTCAAGTGTTACCGTCAGTCATGACGTCGTCTATGTGTTACTAGTCAAAACATAATTGATCTAACATTACACGTGTCATACAATCTGTGGCGAATTCATCAAATAGAAAGCTGTCATCAACCACCATCAACATAACCTCCATCTCTGGTCTGGGCGTCTCTGTGTTCTAACTGGTAGTGCGTTGGATGACAGATAACTACCACCTGAGTTCGAATCTCGGCGTTGACATATCTGAAGTCTCTTTCATCTTTGACTTCTCTTCATTACCTTTGGAGATCGCTCGGCCAATTTAGCCTATCAGTTCGTAAAAGTGGCCGTAAAACATCAATCATCATCATCATCATCCAACTCTGATCATAGCAGAGGTCATTGACTGTCATTAAAATACAGATCAAACGTTGAGGTGTTCACACTGATCGAAAACGGATCTGGAGTATATATTGATTAAGAACCTTTCCTTTTACACTAATTCTATACGCTGGGGTAGAATCTCGTTATTACTACTACAGCCGTCGGAATTTGACGTCATGATCATAATAACAGAATGGTCTTAATGAAAAAAATAATAAAAAGGTTCAATTAAAGAGAAAGAATGTAACCTTTCAATTATTGTAGTAATGACGTGTTACCTTTCTGAGGGGAATGGTTTCTTGAAATGAATAGTTATTTTGTGGAATTTGCTTGCTCAGGAGAATGACTGCCTTGGAGAAATATGGATAACCTAAGAAGTTGGTTGTCTTAGAGGAATAAATATCTTAAAGTAAGCTGAATGTGAAAGGTGATTGTTTGTCTTAGATGAATATTTACTTTAGGAAAAAGACACTCTTGGAGGAATGATTGGTCTTAGTTATCTTAGAGGAAAATGATTTTATCTTTCAGGAATGACTTTCTTAGGAAAATAGTTATCTGTCTAAAACTTGAAATATCCCTTACATCATCAACAAGGCTGATATTCACAACATGTTAATCCACTGTGGAGCTGGCAATAAATGTAACTTACTTTCTTGTTTAGCTTTTTGTCACTTCTTTCTGGGATATTACGTTTCACTTTTTTCACACTGGGGATGCTAGTTTGTCATGTATCACTAACATATGACATCCTTCGAGTAAGCGATTTCCAACCTGCTAATAGTAGTATTATAGTACTGGTTTGATAGTAACTAATGATAGCCAATTAGTTCTATAAACCAGTTGAAGGTAATTGGTTTCTAGTATTCTACAAAGTGGAAAACCTTTAATGGATCTCACATTAGGGATTCACAGTATCTTAATGGTTGACTGTTTAGTAGTAAACCTGACTGAACTCCTTTCCCTCTCCCCACCTCTCTAACTCTCTCTCTCTCTCTCTCTCACTCAGTTAATGTTTGGAATAAATACAAAGCCATTATGGGTAGAGTCTGTGAAAAACAAAATATATTAAATGCGGGAATTTAACTCCATTCTATATTCGAGAGCTCTCTCTCTCTCTCTCTCTCTCTCTCTCTCTCTCTATATATATATATATATATATATATATGTATATATATGTATATATTGTATATATATATATATGTGTGTGTGTGTGTGTGTGTGTGTGTGTGTGTTGTGTGTGTGTGTGTTTTAGGGTACATATAAAGAGGCAACAGGCACAGAGCATCAACATATCTAAACATCCTTCGAAACCTACCTCCATAAATCTAAATACAACTATACATACATTAATCTAAAAATAAAATGTTCCATACCTCCACATATTGAAATGTGTGCGTATACCTAAGCATGTGTCTGGTCTACTCATCAGCCTGTGGGAACCAGCTAATTCGCTTTTCGTACGCGACAAATATGTCACGCCCACAGGAAAGCGGCTACATGCAGGCTACGTACAAAAAGCGGAAGCACGTAAAACATACCATTTGATACCACAGCTCGCAACAAACAACACGTGCATGTGGTTCAATGCTGACTTGCTACATACATATCATAAACTATTTTGACACCACAGTTTACATTCAACAGTAATTTTCTGTGGTCCAAAAGAAACCTGTATATAAAGCATTTCGACACCTCAGATGCTGACCTCAGCTTTATTCTGGGTTCGAATAACTGAATAAATCCTACCTATATGAACCATGTATCAATACACGTCCGACTGGTCTGGCGTCGAAGTTCTTTTCTAACCTAAGTGAAATTCAAGCCCTATATATAGCCTCAGCGTGTTAACAACATTACAGTTTGTTCATAACAAAGAGAATGTACACTAACACAGTATGGACTCACTAAAGCGATTAAACTAAAATAAAAACAAAGTAGCAATACCGCACAATGGATTATTACTGGACTAGAACTAAATATCGTCTCAAACCTGAGTAAATACTATGATTTACTCGAACCTAACAGCTAACCCTCTTACGTTTCCGTTCATCACTAAGTGAACGTTCATTCACGCTTAATGTAGCGTCCCTAAGTATATGCAGTTAGGTGTGGTGGGATCTAAATTAAAGCGCCTATCCACTTGATCTATTTGACCCATGGTCGAGAACAGCGGATTTCAGGCAGATCTCCGATACTGCGAATGACACGTCGGGATTATAATAGCTATACATTTAACAAATTTCCTATATCAGTGTAATCTAATTACTCATAATAAGGGAAAAAACTATACCACAGCTTAATACCCATGGAGATGCCTGCCGGAGTAACACACGACTCCAGGAGTATAAATCCATCAAGCAGCATTGTATGAATAAATGATAAATAGCAAAGCATGGTGTAATAATGATATAACGCTCTTACATTGGTGTAATAAGGAATCTGGATCGACATAGATCGGATGTCTAGCACGAGCAATGTGTGTTTTAGGGTACATCATAAGAGGCAACTGGCACAGAGCATCAACATATCTAAACATCCTTCGAGACCTCTATCCATAAGTGTAAATCATGCGGATCATTTGAAATAGTTCGATGCTCTCTCTCTCTTCTTTTTTTTATATATATATATATATATATATATATATATATATATATATATATATTTATATATATTTTTGTTTGATGTGTCTTTTATAAAGTATAATTAAGGCGCTGGACAGTGTTAACTACTTTCATTCAACGAATCAATGTCACTTTTCTTCAACTGTTTCTCTCCCTCCCCAAAAAATATATATAAGTAAGTATAATACAATAATACGGCGTGTTATCGGTTGTGAATGTGTGTGGATGTGTTTTAGCTGTGTATAATAAGGCACAGGCACAGAGAATCTCGAACCGTGAATTCAAACTGTGGACGTTTCTTCAGGGGACTGAATCCAGAGTGGCGACTTTTCTTGCTGAGACATGTGTAATGTCTCACCAGTCCCTAAGCCGCCAAGCAAAATCAAAATACGAATCACCTACAGCCGTGGAGTTTGGGAGTAAAACACCCAAGTCAGATCACGGCAGTAGTGAGAATGTTTAGCTTAATTATCTAAGCAGCCCTATTTATAGCTATTTTTCAATTCCTGTATCTTTCTTCAAAGCAATCCTATATAAACTATGTAACCCAATTGTCACCGTCTTCAAAGATCAGTTTTTACAACGGGCAGGCGTCACGAAGCGACTACTATTAAAACTATTTAGCTTAATTGCTATTAAAAGACTGACATCTGCGCTGAAGCAGACCGTATTAGCGCATCATAGCCACAGTATTCCACAGTATCTTTAACAAGCAATTTTGATTGTCATCATCAACGGCTTGTATTTATATTGATCCGGACAAACTTCTTTATATATGAAGTACCAACCAGAATATCTAACTGAGTATTATCATGATGTCACATATCAGAATTATACATCCAAGTATAAATCCATTTTGGTTACTTTGATATCTCTTTTAGATGATTCTAGGTTGGATGTTGTTAGTGATATGTTCTTTAGAATATAGTTGGTGTTTGTCATATTGCAAAAGCTGTGCTTCGTTGAATAGATATAACATTATATTTTATATTTTATATGAAATGTGTATTTCATGTTGGGTTATAACTACAACAGAATATTAAGGTATATTTTACTACGAATTGATCCTCGTAATGTGTCTGGAGATATTTATATTAACTCATCTCTCAACATATCGGCATAAAACAGTAGGTACCCAAGTTTATTATTTACATATGACAACTAATTAAACGTTTACAACATGACGACACACGCCCACTCACTCACTGACTTATTCACTGACTCACTCACACTCACTCACTCAGTCACACACTCTAAACATGTATCCAACATATACATTTTACTGTAACTTCGTGTTATAAATTTAATGTATCTTTGGTCTATATAGTATCTCTAGCCCTTCATAAAGACCCTTCTCCCGTACTTCAGTTAACAAATTTCCTCACACTTTTTATCTACTTACTATATCTTCATTTATATAAGTTATATGGGCTTACTTATGTAACCTGACCTAGTCCATGATTGCACATAATTTACCTGTATATTATAATTTTGAGGTACTGACATCAGTTCTTTGTTTACGTAATGGCATGTGAGCCTACTGACTTTAACCTATATATATATATACATGATACTTGTTAACATATAATAATACTAATAATAATAATGGCCGAAAATGGCAGTTATTTTACGTGGCTTAGCTACGTCAAATGAGGGAGACACATATGGTGTGTAATTTACTACTTCACCACTGGGAGTAATTCTAAATAAATTTATAATTTACAACATCGGCGAAGGAAACCTTGACAGTTCCCTGTTGGAAATAATATATATATATATATATATATATATATATATATATATATATATATATATATATATATATTAATTACATTTAACATACGCCAGCACACATGCACACACACAAAAACGCACACATGCACTCACGTACAAACAAGCATACTCTAATTAATAATTGTTGACATACTAATAGATACAGCTGCTAGAGATATTTGCCATTTATTCTGATGTTATGTGTTCGATTCTCTTTGTCATTCATTATTATATGTTTGAATTACAACATTTTCACATTCAGTATCATTTAATGTTTCAAAGTATCATCTCTTTATGATTAAGGTGTTAGGTTGGTCTTTCATCAGCTGGTGAAAGAAGATGTCTGGCAGTTGTACGAGTAATTACTTCTCTGGTTAATGGAGCAGTTATTTCTCAATTGTATAAATAACGCTATATACGAGCTTTATGAATATCTCTTTGTCAAGTGTATGAGTAACGTTTTGTCTGTGTTGTGAGTATCCAATAATCAGCGATATGAGTAATAATATCTCTGCCATTTTTATACTGACCCCCCCCCCCACATGTATATCAGGTCCATGGTCATCTATATGAGTAGACCATAATCATTTACATTAGTCTGGTCTATCTCTGGCTCCTGGTCGGCTGTAGAAGTTGTTCTTTTTCTACATGATGAGCATTATTTTAATTTTTTGTAGTACCAAGCCCGTTACTAATGACATTACCAACTATAATTTAATCGTATAAAATGACACAGTGCCTTTTTATAAAGAACATATATTGTTATATGTGCGACATTAATACCCGAAGCTTACTGGGAGAGCTGCCAGTATCCCAGTGCAGTACTCTGTATATGTCATAGTACATTTCAATGTTCAGAGTAAATGTTTATAACTTTAACGTGAACATATGGTTTCTTGGAAAGTCAACTCACCCATTATTATGTTTCTGATAATGGAATCGTATTTATGTGATATGAAATTATTCACAATAGCCACTCTATGGTGTTATGGCTCTTTGTGTATGTGTGTGTATGTGTGTGTATATATGTGTGTGTTTATATATATATATATATATATATATATATGTGTGTGTGTGTGTGTGTGTGTGTGTGTGTGGTGTGTGTGTGTGCGCAGAAAAGCAGAAATACTATTTTTCATATCTGTTCCCGTTATATTTGCTATTTAACAAAGACATAACAATAAAAATCACCGACACGTTTGTGATGCCAGACAGAAATATGTCCCTCCGATTTATCGACAGTAATCTCCTAAAGTTGGTACTACAGATGGGAGACAAGCACACGTGTTAAAATCCTATATCTAGAGATAACATAAGATATACAATTACTGGAACAGCAGTTACAAATATGGCAATCTGTAAGCATATATATAAGTAAAATATTCAATCAAGACAATAATCTACTACCGTATTGTATGTGCTTTTGTTTAAATAATTTCACCTTGTTTTCTGCATTTCATTTCCATTAAGGTCCTACTTCAATCATAGAATTGTCATGCCTTTTTAGTCATAAATAGGTCATGAAATATACTGACTTTGACTTTGTCCCTTTATATTATCAGAAGACATATAACACATGTGATCCCATAGTATAATCTACGATATAGGATGAATAATCAAATATCTATCTCGTACGAATCGATCACAATCATTAACAACGAATCTCGGTCCCTGGCTCGGGTGATATATATTTTAGCAATGTTTGTACTATATCAATATCTAGTTTGTGTGTGCACATTCTTCGTGCACGTACTTGTGTTAAGAGTAAAGTTTAAATGAAGGCTTTCATAAAACCTAAACAATTTATAACTGATCTCTCATAACGGGGTTCTTTTTTCTTGGCATGGTTTTCACTCACTCACTACTCACTCACTCACTCACTCACTCACTCACTCACTCAGCCATCTTGTTATAGTCAACATCATATTTTTTTTGAAATGTATCCATATCATTGGCTTTATAACGTTTTATTAATGTACCAATTACGAAAAGCGAATTACCTAAAATTAGCTATCAATTATTTTACATCTCACCTTACTCGTCATATTCTGATGGACATATCTAAACGTTAATATTGAATATTACCAGATTAGTGAAGCTTTTCAAAATTAAACAAAATGTTAATGGAAGTCAGTATCCTATCTCTCTTTATATAAAAAACCTTTGTCATGTTGAGATAACTTCATTATCCACGACTTCTATAGACGTTTGATGCACTAATTCCGTACAGTTAATTCTCTATTCAAATTAATCTCATTTATTTTTTAGACTCAAGATTAGACACAGCTCCATCTGGAATATGGACAATATTAAGAAGAACTCCAAGTAATTAGGAAGCATACAAATAGCCTTCGGAAAAGACATTACTGTAATTGCATATAATTCTAACTGTGATATTAAATTGGCGAATACTCACAATTTAATCAATTTATGAAGTCACATAATCACGCTGGCCGTTGTTATTAAATTGAGTGTTATCATATGTTTTAATAAATACAAGATAAGTAAAATACATAATAACACGTTTTGAATGATAGCTTTGTTTATCCCTCGATGAGAAGCTTTTGAGTAAAAGATGAAGCATCCCTTATACTGAAGTAACATATAACGAAAATTCCCCAAACCTGAACATATCCATCACAGTTCCCGAGCATCTGGTTTAAGAGATTACCTCTCTGTGCTGCAAAGTACTTCGTCATATATAAAGGTGCTATATCGTGGCTCCCAATCAAACAATCAGTGCATGCATAACGAAATATACATGAAATCACCACTATAGGAAACGTATCAGCTAATCCTTCTACACTGATGGTCTTTTAATACAAGCCCCAGCTAGTATTTTCATGTCCAGCCAATCATTTGTTAATATTACCATTCCGATAACGTTTTTAAATGTGTTATCAAAGCCACATAACATTATTTTATCGCTAACCTTTGTAATTACTTTGATATTGACATGCCATTTTGTTCATGAAAGTTTAGAAGTTTTAAACTCATCTGAGTTTAATGATTGGCAAACTCTATATTTTATTGTTTCGTTACGGTATACATTCACTATCTCCAAATAATAAAATATAGTCGACATCACGAATTTTAATAACCATTATTTAGAATATTGGAAATCAAGAAGTCGCATTAGATGTCTTTTACAGTAGGCTTTTGTAAAGTATTCTCCAATATATCAATTAATTCAGAATATATATATATATACATATATATATATATATATATATATATATATATATATATATATATAATATAGAGTGAAACCTTCTTGGGGGATACTGACATTACACGTATATATTATGTCTGTGGCTAGTGCGACATTCGATAAGATTATGAGTGTCCAATCTATCTCAGCCATAAAACACCCAACAACTTTGTCACGTGACAAAATGTATAGGTACGATAATCAGGAAAAGGTGCATTTCCCTGTCTCCAGTATTTACTATGCAACAGCCATCTACCAATAATAACAATTGGATCATTATTTACACTGACGAAAAATACTTGTTGGCGATTTATATATGGATGAAAATAAATTTTCTCTATGATTTGGCTAAGACGTATATCTAGGTAAGCTGATTAATTATATGATTACGTTGATTATAGTTATATAATAAATGTTAATGTTTATATTACAAATGAATCCTTTCCACAGTACATGCCTAGACAATGGCTTTCTAATCGCTTTATAATGACCCATCATTATACAGTATTTCCTTGAAGAATAATCGGACGCAATTTGTCACTCTCCCAGAAGAATTCTATCCATTTTTACAAAATTCTAGACACGTAAACGACAATATTTATATAACTAAGTGTCAATGCTGAATCTGACCTTATCGATGAACACATATTAACGATCGGTGTTTAAACTCGGAAAAATCAGGAACCTTTCTTGGTTACTGAGCGATCACGTGGGACAAAGTAGACAGTAGAAGTGTCTTAATTAGAGAATGCTGGATTATTGAACGTTATTTCTGAAGCTTTGAATAATGCCATATTTTATCATTTGCTAACAGGTTTCAATAGGAAATCTGTATTTTTCAGATCAACTATATTATACGATTGAACTTGCAAATTAGTCCACATACGTTAGCAAGAATATGCAACGGTATTGATATCAGCTTAAGAAATAAATGAATAATTTATATTTTGACGACGTACGTCTCGCGTTTAAATAATTAAAAGCAATAAATTGTTATATAAAATATATTGGTTAGAACAATGTTTTTGTTATTATTATAATAATAATTATTGTTTTTGTTGTTGTTTTTGTTGATATATTGAACCTTTTACTAAAATCACATGCGGATGCCATGCTAATTAGTATAACATTCGTGATGTAAATACTATTACGGTAATCGTGTTCTATAAACACATTTTCCTCTATATCTAAGTTCGAATGATAATCACAACAATTTTGAAAGTCATCAGTCCATCAGTCCATCAGTCCATCAGGGGATCTACTCTATAGCTACTTGATAGTCAGTAATTCATCATCATTTGCTAGATGTGTCTCAACTGTCTCTTTACGTTTGATGATAAAGCACATCCAAATTACCTCGCTATCTGGCAGATTTCCAGTTGTCTTCCTTATGGACACAGTACACTAATAGTGTTTGCCCTTTGGGTCAAGTCTTACCGTCAATCAGGATGTCGTCTATATGTTACTAGTGTTGACAAAATTTGGCCTGACATTACACGTGTCATAAAATCGGTGGCGAATCCGTCAAACAGAAAACTGGCTTCTTTCCCCGTCATAATGACCTTCATTTCTGGTCTGAAAAGAAGTCAGTGACTGTCATTAAAATAAAGGTAAAACGTTGAGCTTTTAACAGTGATCGACGACTGATTTGGAGCAACGATTGATTGAGAATAAACCTTTGGTTTTACATTAATTATATATTAATAGAGTAGAATATCTCTATTACTATTACAGCTGTTACAATTTGACGCTATCATTGTAATAACAGGATGGTCTTATTCAACAAATAATACAATACCTTTCAATTACTGTAGTAATGACATGTTACCTTTCTGAGGCGAAGTGGTTTCTTGGAGTGAATTATTGTCTCCGGGAATTGGTTTACTTTTGACAATGGCTCTCCTAGAGGAATTTGGGTATCCTAAAATGTTGGCTGTTGTAGGGGAATAAATATCTTAAAGAAAGCTGAATCTGATAGATGATGGTTCTTGGGGGAATGATTGTCTTATACGAAGTTGATGGTCTCTCAGGAATATTTTCTTTAGGAAAAATAGTTATCTCAGGAACTCTAGAGAATGGCCAATAATAGCAGTATATAAAGGGCTGCTTAGAACATTGAAAGATCACTTACGTCATCAACAATGTTGATAATCACAACGTGTTAGTCCACCGTGGAGCTTAATGTTTGTTTAGCTTTTTATCACTTGTTTCTGGGATATTACGTTTCCTTTATTCCACATTAGGCATATTAGTCTGTGTTGTGTTACTAACATCTGAAATCCTACGAGTTATTAATAAGATAATTCCAAACCATTCCCGGTGGTACTATATTATTGGTTTGATAGTAACTAAAGAGAGGTTTATAAACCAACTGAAGGTAATTGGTTTCTAGGATTACACTAAGTGGAAGTCTTTTAATGGATCTCACATTAGGGAGTTCACATTATCAGAATGGTTGACTGTTATAATTATGTATATCTTAGCACATAACCGCTTGTATCCTTATAAATAATTTTTTTTAAATAAATCATTTAACCAATTCGGAATAGCTGAAATTATAGTGACAAATCTTTCTTGTCTCTCTACTTGCAAATATTCTCCATCAACACTGTTATTGTAAAAAGTGGTCACAAACAGGTCAAAGCCTATATTTCATAGGTTATTTAGCCTTGTCTGGCCCCGAAACAACACAAACCCCAGAAAATGTAGTATAAGTTGAGGATAAAGATTTTAAAAATAATCTAATATCGGAACCCACTGACCCGTGTGCAAATAGAAAGCCATTACGTGAAGAATCTGTGAGAAAGAGAATTTTTTAACTGCTAGCATTTAACCCCATTCAATGTTCAAGAGCCTCTCTGTGTGTGCGTGTGTGTGTCTCTCTCCCTATGTGTGTGTGTGTGTGTGTGTGTGTGTGTGTATGTGTGTGTGAGTGCGTGTGTGTCATTCATATTAAACTGAACTTTGGTAGAATATCCTCTATCTAATGTATAACATCCAAAAATCAATATTATCAAGGCATTTAAAATAGTAATGTAGTAATGCAAATCATTAACATGTCTTAATATGGGTCAGAAATTAACGAAGACGACACTCCCCCGTGCACCCCCCAGGAACCTATGACACCTATCTTATTGGGTTCTTGGGACCTCTCCCGACATGATAAATGGATGCCACCATCATTAAATTGGGATGGATTATTTGTGTGACGTCATTTTCAAAATGGCGTTAATGAAATTAGCGAAATTACGTTTTCGCCTATAACTCGGCTTCTAGGATAGATAGGGACAAGATATTTGTGTATACACCCATATTTTTCAAGATGAGGAATCCAATGGTGACATCAATAAATCTCTATGCCTATTGGTTAACTCGGAATAAAAAATGGCTGTCAATGAAACCAGCGAAAATCACATTTTCGGCCAATATTTTGGCTTTAGGCCTACATTAGGATATATATGTAATTTAGCATGGTGTTATTTAATACCTGTCGGTGATCCTAAAATTCAAAATGGCTGCCAATATTGCCAGATTTGATATTTTAGTCAGTCATAACTACATAATAGTTTGTTCCATCTTGCGACATTTAACATAAAAAATAACATTTATTCAAAGTTAAAATACAATGTAACCTCATCAAATCATCCAACAAAACAAAAGCTAAATGACAGAAGGAAACCTAGAAGTATAATGATAAGAAATAATAAGATGATTATAACAAATAAAGTGAGTTATTGTCACAACTACCATACTAAACAATAATTGTTAATATAAATGTTATTATAATAATAGTCTGGTTAATCAGTTCACACGACACACACAACCTGTGATAGTTGCACAAGTGCTAATTCATCTCCAGTATTATCATATACATACATCTCCACACATTTAGCAATTAATAACAATAAGTTTTCTACAATACTGTAAAATAATAAAATACTGCAAATGTCATTTCACGAACCTTTTGCTGATCACGGGTTACTAATGAACCCATAATAACCAGTTAAGTATAAATAATCTATATAATCATATCTAAATAAATCCACAGTAGTATCACACAGGGATGGCTATGTATCAACTTCTCACATATTTGTATCAGTTTACTTCTATAACCTTACTTAGTCCAGTCCATCGTTGCATATCATTTTCCTGCATATTATCAAATTAAAGTAATAACGTCCTCTGTTATAAACTGTATGGTTTAGTAAAGGATATTTGCAAGATACATCTATATTTATATATATATATATATATATATATATATATATATATATATATATATATATATATATATATATATATATATATATAATTACAAAACATCTATAGCGCCAATATCTTCGAAAACAATTGATATCAGTTGTGCACCTAGTACAGGGTTTGGGCAAACTCATAGTCCTGGTACGATGCAAAGTTCACCAACAATGATCAGATGGCAAGGAAACTTAGAAAAGATAATCAAGTCTGAAAAGGTGAGTGTTCAAATGGTTACGGAAAGAAACTATGCTATTTGATGACTTAACATGTTCAGAGAGTGAATTCCAAAGAGTAGGGACAGCAACTGAAAAGTCTCGGTATGAGTTTTAACCATGGGAACAGACAACAAGTGAAAACCAGATGAACGGAGTTATCTAGGTTTGTGTGAATTAGTTGAATCATAAACGGGCAGAGAAACAGAAGGCTTTCTATGGAGAGTCCTATTTATACAGTTCCAAAATTGACCAGGATAGTCAGAGTTGTTGGAGATCATGTTCCTATAAAAGTCAGATTTAGCTTTATTCATGAGTCTTTTGCAGAAATGGCAGTGTTTAGTATATCAAGAGCTATTAAGTTGTGTGCGTGATTTCCTCCATATGCGGTCTAAATATCGGCGACGCAGTTTGGCATTGATAATTTCAGGTGACATCCATGGTGCAGGTGTTTTAATTTTTGTGGATTTTGATCTGAAATGTGCGTGTTCGTCAAGTAAGGTTTTAAGTATAGTGTGGTATTGTTCACATAATTGTGATAAGTCAGCTTTAGGGGTGATGATAACTTCAGATTTTACTATGTCATCATTAAATACAAGAATGTCAATGTCATTAGTATACTGATAAAAATATTACACTTAGAGTCAACTGGATTAGGCCTAAATTTTATTTTTGCTACAACAGTAAAATAATCCGATAAACAATCTGTGGCAATTAGTGTGTGGATATAATCCGTTGTAGACCGGGCTATGAGGAGATCAAGCCAGTGATCATGAATGTGTGAGGAGAAAGAAACGTCTTGTTTTAAGTCAAAAGTTGCTAAGATGTCATTAAATGTGGACGTAGCAGTAGACCTGTGTATCCAAATCAAGGTTGAAATCCTCAAGGATGAACAATTCAGGATGAATAGTAACTAAGTTTTCTGGTAAATCATGAAAGTCAACAAAGAAGGATGTAGTTATTCCAGGAGTGTGATAGAGACATAGGAAGTAACCAGTAAATGAACAGTTCGAAATTTTAATGCAGGCAGCCTCGACATTAGAACAGATCTGCATAGAATGGGACTTTATTTGAATTTAATGGATACCAGAAAGCCAACACCACCTCCACGTCCAGACTAATGTAGTTGGTGGTAAAATGAATAGTCAGGGGGCAGATATAAGAAATACAAGTGGTTGTGTTATGAGGACTAAGCCAAGTCTCAGTGAGAGCGAAAATATCCAATTTCTTAGATATTACCAAGCCTGTGATACTGGCTGATTTATTATGGACGGACCTAACGTTGCTGGTAGCCAAGCAGATACTTTGCAGGGTAGGAACGCCTGTATTCATATACATGTCACCTGCTAGTAGCATACAAATATTAAGACAAATATTACGAGATTTAGGTATATGTATAATTCTGTGAGGAAATGAGAAACTTATCGCTCTGCACAACTAATATACTTTACCTTGGGGACAGTTTGCCAGATGGGATTAGACATATAATAGGCATATATATATATATATATATATATATATATATATATATTCACACACGCATACACGAACATAATCAAGCACATGATCAAGCACACATGCACGCACCCACATAAAACCATAATTTAATTCACTATTTATAGTTGTCACAATTATAGTTCTGACATGATCTGTTCGATTCTCTTTGTCATTATTATATGTTTGAATTACAACATCCTCATATGCCTCATTATCATTTATTATTTAAAAGTATCATCTCTCTATGATTAATGACTCGATAGCAGATTAATTATTTTGATTAAATAGTGTATTCATATAATTACTATTTTGTTAACCCCTCAAGTGCAATTATGGGACATAAGTAGACGTTTTCAACTTTATGATAACAATTCATCTTCAGCTATTTCGTTCAGTATACGTTCAGGATGCGGCAATTATCTATCCCTTTAATACATTTATGTTAAATTTAGAAATGGATTTTATAATTGTCTAAGAATTCCAATATTTGGTTGGGAGAGTAATATTTTGTTAAGACAATTAATATCATCATTAATGTCATTGGAATCCATCTATTAAATGGAAGGTCAGTATCCCTTTTCATTGTCGTATAAATATATTTACATTAATATTTAATTCAATCATCTTTAGTTGTAAAGGAATTCCTTTGCTATCTTTGTAAGTACAGGTTTGGTAATTGTATTATTAATTACGTTTGGTATCAGCTTTAAAAGGTATAATTTATTATTATATGAGTGTTTCTCTTTTAATTAAACGAGATGGTTTTGGCATAATCAATATTTTTTGTTTACTTTAGTCACAGTCCTTAATTCCTTGTTTCTAATTCTTGCTGTATTAACTTAGAGAACTTTGTTTTGTTCCTTTATTAATAAAGTTGGTCAGCATCTTTTAACAACTAGTTATAGTAAACGGTGGTCAGCTGTATGAGTAGTTATTGGTCTGGTTATTTAAAAAGTTATTTCTCAATTGTATGAGTAGCGCCCTATGCAAGCTTAATGAACAACTCTTTGTTAAGTACAAGAGTAGCCTTTGTGAGTATCCAATCATCAGCAATATGAGTAGTAATTTCTATCTTGGTATATTGATTGTGTTTTTCCAGATGTATATAAAGTCTACTGTCATCTATTTAAATAGACAACAATAATATATATTAGTCTGGTCTCTGTCTGGCTCCAAGTCGGCAGTACCAGTTGTTCTTTTTCTACATAATGAGTATTACTTTTTTTCCTATACAAAAGCGTTTTAGTGATGACAATATTAAGTATAACTTAACCATATATAATAATACTATGCCTTTTATAAAGAATTTTTATAAAGCGACATTTATACGAATAGCTTGTTAGCACAGTATACTATATATATTATAGTGGCTTAATAAATGACCCCCAAAAAAACATTTCATTATTCAGAGTAAATGTTTATATCTTTAACATCAGTTCAACTACCATTATATTTCTCATAAAGGAATCGTATTTATGTCATGTGAATTTTTCATAATGGCCACTCTATGGTGTTATGGACCATTGTGCGTGTTGGGGTGTGCGTGTGTGCGTTTTCATACAAGAGTTGGTGCGTGTACGTATTTTTATCTATATCTTTATACCTGGGCTGGAACTGAGTTAGGAATTTTTAGGTGGGGATCTATTCAAGGGCGAAGCCATTATACGATGCACATACATACGATACATTCCCCCTTTTTCTGTGGAAGAAAAATGGGCATCAGATAATGCTTAGATGTCTTCTGAAGCACTACCAAATCCGAATTTTTAAAGTGTGATGTATATAAATACTGGGAAAAGTAGACATTTCTGTGAAAGTACCATAGTATGAGACTTGGAGATTGGTTATTGTGCATTATATCACTAAAATATTTAATAAGCAGACGACCATTTATTTCAAGATGCTTACTTATGAGAAAGAAACAATGACGTCTAAATGTCTTATTACCTGGTATCTACATCGATGAATTGTTAACTTGGAAGAAACATTAATCTCATGTAAACAGCAAAATATCACTAGCCATCTTCTCGATAAATCAAATAATGTTTGTTGACATACGATAGTTTAGGAAAACTTATTTGCGCTAATTCATCCTTAATTGTCACAAGGGATCTTCGCTTAGGGAAATGTTGACTCTTCTATAATGTTAATGTTTATGCTCGATTGTATTAGTAAAAGACTACAAATACAGTTTAATTCAACCTTCCGATTTAACCAATATATTCAAAATATGCGAATAACAAGACAATACAGTTTGCTTTACATCCTACGCTGCAATTCTAACTTTGTTAGCAACCCGCGACTTAGCAAATTTCCACAAATTTGGAACAAGCAGTCCAGTTTATTTACTGACAATTCTTCTCGACCACAGGCCAAGATTCATATAAAAATAAGTTTCTGGAAAGCTTACCAAGATCATATTAACTGCACCTATGCTTATTGCAAACACTTTACAAACTAAGTGTTCTAATTGACACACTAAATAGATGTTTTTAATAGATACTTATTTTCTAGATTTTTTATGCATCATCTCATTATACGTTTTCATAGATATACATTATCCTGATTTGATTATAGCTTAAACGTCATCAGTATTATTTGCAAAATTATATTCTCCTGGCTATTTTGTTTGTAACACCTCGTACTCTTTGCTCCTCACTGTCAATATGTCTGTCATGTGACACATATCCACATGTTATTTGTATCTAGTTAATTGTAGTAATACCGTCGTGGTAATGCTGTAAGGGCCATTAGGAAGATAGCGCTTTGCTATGCTGAACCCACAAGTTCCACATTTATGTATGATATAGTTTGATTGATATGAGTGATGATGATCATGATGACGTTGATGATCATTATCATTATAAATATAATATATTCGCTAAATCTTTAAAATAACTAACGCAAATGTAAATATAATATAATATCATTAATATCTAGTTCAGTCAACAACAAGACAAAATAGTTCAAAGCTGATTTACAGTCATTTATAGACTTGTCCGGGTATCGTCACAGAAATACGTAATGCCTATCTAAACTGGAACATCAGAAATTTGCTCTCAGGTCAACCCTCCATCAAAGAAAGCGCCACCTTGTGATGGGCATATCTGAACGTTAGCATTGAATATGATCAGACTGGGGAAGCTTTTCAAAATTACACAACATGTGTATGGAAATCAGTATCCTATCTGTATATATTAGTCAATAGTTAATGGTTATCTAGATACTAAATGGCTATCTATATATAGAAACCTTTGTCATGTTCAGATAAGTTAAGTCTCCACGACCTCTGTAGACGTTTGATGCACTAATTTCATCGAGTTCTCTCTCTATTCAAATTGACCTCGTTATTATTAAACATAATAATAATTAAACATACACCATTTATATAATTAAATATACACTACTTATATGTACATCTATAAAATGTACTAATTGATCACGACTAGATAAGGATAACTAGTAAGATAAATGATATTAAAGACAATGAATACTAACGCAGATATTATGTTTAATGGAATTATGCTCGAAATGTTTCGACCGACTTCTGAGGTTGAGGTCAATGAGTTAATAATCAAGTCTTCGAACGAGTCATGTGACTTGGATCCACTCCGTTGCTTAGGAGATATGGGTATGATAAGGAAGAGATGAAAGAGTGACATTGCTGAGGCTCTTGATGAAGAATTCATGAGTACATTAATTATGCTTGATTTATCTGCAGCCTTCGACGTTTCGATCATCAAATTCTACTGAAGCGTTTAGAATTCTCCTTTGGAATCAAGGAAAGGGATTTAACTTGGGTTAAGTCATACCTCACCGACATAACTCGGTGTGTTTCTGTGACGGATAAAACATCACCAAATGTGGGTCTTCTTTTTGGTGTACCACATGGATTCATTTTAGCACCAAAACATTACTGTATGTGTACCAAACCAGTTGGTGAAATTATCAAACGGCATAATATCACACATCATTGATATAATGATGATACACAAGTGTACATGACTTCAAAGCCATGTGATAAATGGGATGATATTTCATCTTCAATTGAAGCTTGTATTGCAGACATAATTACTTGGATGAACAGCAACATGCTGATATTGAAGAAGGAAAAGACAAAATTCATTATTTTCTCATCCAAGCAACATGTAAAGAAAACAGAGAATCTTCGCATTAAGGTAGGATCGAGTTATACTAATTCTTCCATGTCTGTAAGAAATTTAGGGCTTATATTAGAGAATACCCTAGGAATAGATAAGCAGGTGAATTATATATGCAAGTTCTGTTATTATCAAATAAGAAAAATAGAACTTATTCGTAAGTACATAAATGGTGAGACATGCAAGACTTCAATCCAAGCCCCTATTATTTCTCGACTGAACAATAACAATGCATTATTATATAATATGCCCCTATCTCTGACAAACCGCCAACAGCGAGTACAGAACTGTGTTGTACATCTGGTGACAAGCACCAGAAAAGGGCAACACATAAAGCCAGTTTTGTTCCAGCTGTACTGGCTTACAGTACGTTTCAGATTACTATTCAAGATCCTGTTTCATACATTCAATGTATTGACGGGAACAGGACCAGTGTATCTAAACGATCTGATCGAAAAATATCTACCAATGAGAATGCTGCGATCTGAGGCCTATTCACTTTTGAGGATACCAAAAAACCATACAGCAATGTACGGAGAGATATCCTTCCGAGCATCAGCTCCCAGGCTGAGAAACAAACATAAATAGTTTACAATGTGGATATTAACTTTAGCCTAATTTTGAATTGTTTTTGTCAAAGAACTCCATTGAAATGATCATGCTCCGTCCGTTTCTTTCTTAGAAAGGTTGTTTCTTAAGGCAGATGTCTGTAATGATAATGATTAATCAATGATGGAATGCATACCTTATTTGACAACACTGACACTACACACACACCCTTTCAGTTACATTGACTGTGACTTTTCTGAACCCGATCAGTTCTCTGAGAAAACAAAAGATTTACATAAATTCTTACTTTCATCTGAACTCCCGCAGTTTATCCACAAACAGGAATTCATGTAATGACTTAATTAGTCAACTTCAAAATTGATCGTATTCAGCGACATATTGTTTTGTGAAAAAGATCAGCGTCTGGCTTAACCTGGATATAGTAAAACAATCACCAGGTGTCGTAATGATAGAAATGATGGACGCGGTGGCTTATTCATAAAGCAACACATAAACTTTCATATTTGTGAGGAATTGAGTATTTTTATACCCCACGTCTTCGAATCCATATATATTCGGTCATCTCAAATACAAAAACGGGACCATTTTCTGTCACAAATATCAACCTCTTCAACCTTTATCTTGATGAAGCTGATTTTAGAGGAGTCTTTCATTTGAATTGCTCAAACTATACACACAGAAGATTCATGGAATTTCATAAATGTATATTTGAAAAGTCTTTCCTCTACAAAACAAAGAAATTAATAAGAACTTTATCAAACATGAACCGTGGAAAACTACAGGAGTATTGATCTTACGAAGAACTAGATCCAAATTACTTAACATCAAACTAAAAAATCTACTGAACAAAATATAATCAAATACAAACAATATATAAACAAATATCTTAAAATCTTAAAACAAATATATTTTGCAAATACTTTATGCATGAATAAATTCTACATGAAAAACACCTGGCTATTATTTAGAAAAGCTATTGGAAAACAAAATAACCAAATTGATTTTCCTAAAAAGAATTAACATAGATAATAAAACAAATGAAATGCAAATTATAGGATCTTTTAATAACTACTTTGCCAACATTGGGAAAACTACCCGTCAAATTTTGCAAAGGCAAATACTAATTATATAAATGACTTAGACAAATCAGTTATAAATAATATGTTCATGGAAAAAATTGACTACTTACAC
Organism: Paralvinella palmiformis; assembly: GCA_025642065.1. Classification (NCBI taxonomy): domain Eukaryota; kingdom Metazoa; phylum Annelida; class Polychaeta; order Terebellida; family Alvinellidae; genus Paralvinella; species Paralvinella palmiformis. The sequence goes on along the minus strand of JAODUP010000079.1, from coordinate 3,522 downwards.
GTGATAGAGATTGCCAAAACACTTAATCGTGACATCAGCAAGCGTTTGGTGAAATGTCATGAAATTATATTAAGAAATCAATTTCAAATATAATCCATCCCTTAACTCATATCATTAATATATATAAAATACTGGCATTGTCCCTGATCAAATACAATTAGCCAAATTTGTTCCCGTTTTAAAGCTTCCGATGCTGATCAACTACAAAAATTACTGACTTATTAACTTATTACCTGCATTCTCTAAAATACTATAAATAATTATGTATAAACAAATTGTGTTGTTTTTGGATAGCAAAAACTCTTATATAAAAAACAATATGGATTCCGTTAGAAACATTCTACAATTCATCCTGTATTGCACCTGCTTAACCAATGTGCTAAAATTAATAATTATAGTCCACGTAAATATACTTGATCAATTTATTGTGACATCCAGGTGAAAAAAAAACATTTATTTTAATGGTATACGTAGAATGGTAAAACAAAATTGATTGTGAATTAACTGTCGAACAAGAAACAATAGGTCGATTTCAAAAATAATAAATCTAGTATACAAAAGATAGAATGTAGCATATCTCAGATATTGATCTTGGGGCCAGTATTATATCTAATACATGTTAATGATATTGAACATTGTACACTTGTGAACATTCTCTCCTTTGCTGATGGCACGTCCCTGTATTTATCTGATTGCAATTTATGAAAGTCATTCCAAAATTCAAACCTAGAGGTAAACAAATTATCCAATTCGTTCTGTGCAAATAGACTATCCTCAAATCCAACAAAACAAACTTTTTAGTAATAAGAAACTCAAATTATCCTATTAATTAAAATTCAACTGAACAAAAACTGTATTTTAACGGAACACCATTTAACCCAAATAGGATCAAATCTACTAAATTTCTTGGCCTTTACCTAGATGACGTACTTTCTTTGAAATACAGCTAGGTCAAATCAATAAGAAGATTTATTATGCCCTCTTTTACCAGTAAGCAGTCTACAAAGTCTATATTATGCATTAATCTACCCTCGTCTCTCATGTGGGATCTTAGCTTGGGTGTGTGGTATATCCTCCACCCTTAATAACACAGAACTTATGCAGAAACGTGCCATAAGAACTATAAACAAAGCACTATTTAAAAAACTGGTATCGTGAAATTAAATGATCTGTATGAATCCCAAATAGTACTTTTATGCATGATTATGTCTCTAATATATTACCTATGTCATTTGACAAAATTGACAATTTAATTATGAAATCTGGTAAGATCACCAGACCAGACGATCTACTCAAATGTACATTGAACGATGTAGCTCCACCTTCTAACTGAAGGTAATTGGTTTCTAGGATTACACTAAGTGGAAGTCTTTTAATGGATCTCACATTAGGGGGTTCACATTATCATAATGGTTGACTGTTTAATATCGACGTTTTACCACTTGTCGCTTGTATCCTTAGTAGTAAAAGTGACTAACCCCACCCCCCTCTATGTATAATGCATTTATTTATACGTAAGTACATATGTTTTTTGTATGTTTAAGTTAATACAAAGGTTAACAGTTTCCAGATTCTGGTTTGAAATTTAAAACTAGCTAGGGAATTCTGGTATAAATATTGCTGGCAAAGTAAATACTTTAGACACATACACTTGATAAAGGTTTCTTATAACCGAAACTAGTCGTGCTATTTTGGGCTGAGTGAAAATACTATTATTTCTGCTATTGTAGGAGGTATTAGAATTATTATCATAATATATATTTTATGTACTGATATATATATGCTTTATTTCCAGTTATAGCTGCGTTATATATGTACTAATATATAAAATTTGTTTTCTATTTAGGTAGTAGTCGTTTGATCATAATTCTGTAAGAATTATAAACATCACGAAAACCTTAGCCCACGCCTTTATTATATGTAACATAAACACACACACACACAACATATATATATATATATATATATATATATATATATATATATATATATATATACACTAAATTAGGCGTGAATGAACGTTCAGTTTGTGATGAACGGAAACGCATGAGGGTTAGCTGTTAGGTTCGAGTAAATCGTAGTATTTACTCAGGTTTGAGACGATATTTCGTTCTGGTCCAGTAATAATCCATTGTGCAGTATTACTACTTTGTTTTTATTTTAGTTAAATCGTTTCAGTGAGTCCATACTGAGTTAGTGTACATTCTCTTTGTTATGAACAAACTGTAATGTTTGTTAACACGCTGAGGGTATATGTAAGGCTTGAATTTTCACTTAGGTTAGAGAAGAACTTCGACGCCAGACCAGTCGGACGTATGTTGATACATGGTTCATATAGGTAGGATTTATTCAGTTATTCGTACCCAGAATAAAGCTGAGGTCAGCATCCGAGGTGTCGAAATGTTTTATATACAGGTTTATTTTGGACCACAGAAAAGTACTGTTGAATGTAAACTGTAGTGTCAAAATAGTTTATAATATGTATGTAGCAAGTCACCATTGAACCACACCCACACGCACGTGTTTGTTACGAGCTATGGTATCAAATGGTATGTTTTTTACGTGCTTCTGCTTTTTGTACGTAGCCTGCACGTAGCCGCTTTCCTGTGAGCGTGACATATTTGTCGCGTACGAAAAGCGAATTAGCTGGTTCCCACATGCTGATGAGTAGACCAGACACATGCTTAGGTATACGCACACATTTATCAATATGTGGAGGTATGGAAGATTTTATTTTTAGATTAATGTATGTATAGTTGTATTTAGATTTAGGGAAGTAGGTTTCGAAGGATGTTTAGATATGTTGATGCTCTGTGCCTGTTGCCTCTTACAATGTACCCTAAAACACACACACACACATACATACTCACACACACACTATATATGTATATATATATATAATATATATATATATATATATATATATAAAAAATATATATATATATATATATATATATATATATATATATATATATATATATATATATATATATATATATATATATATATACACACATACATACATACACATTTGTTATAAGGCTGTCTCTATATCACAGATATGTTATACTCCACAGCTATATACAAATAGTCACTCTGATGGACCCATGGACTTAATTTTATTATGTCTAACTATGATTAAAATAATGTTTACACTCTTGCTTCATACTAAAAGGCAAGTTATATATCGCTAAAATTGTTCTACAGGAAATCACCTAACAAAATCTGAATGGCTAAAATTACTCTGAAATCATAGTAACAAATGTGTCTCGTCTCCCCATGTAATTATACCCCCATCAACACCCATGTGGTTACGAACTGGTCAAAACCTGTCTTTGATAGGCTAGCTTGGCCATTCCCGGCCTCGAAATGATACAAATATGACATAAATATTATTTAAGTTCAACAGGTTAGCTACTATTGGCAGCTACTGAAGCCATTATGTGAAGAGTCTGCGAGAAACAGAATATTTTAAATGGTGGATTTTAACTCCATTATATTTTCACGAGCTCCAGCTCACTC
>JAODUP010000799.1:170000-264833 GCA_025642065.1 Paralvinella palmiformis | reverse complement strand
AACAGATGATGTTGTTTTACTTTGCTTTTGAGACGAATGAAGCTAAGTATTCAAGATATAAGGAGTGTATCTAAGATCCATGTTGTTCACTGTATTGTACCGGACTATAAACCAGTGTACTGGCTTGTACTGAGTCACCGCTTGACCCCGAACATGACGGCATAAAGAAACAGTCACGTGTCTGTGACGTCAGGTGCAAAACCTCAATAGGCAACAACTTCTCATCTGGTTGCTATTAAGGCTCACATTATAAAATTTGACAAAAATATGGAGCATTTATTATAACTTTTCTGTGATTATGAGTTGTAAATCACACACACACACTCTAACTACCTGAGCACATATTTAATCAATTTCACTTATATATAACAAAACCATCAGATTGTGTTCTACAGGCATGACTGGCCTTTGAAAACAAATGAAAAGCAGTAAAGGAAATCACAGAGCAGTGTCAGTGGACCACACCCACCTGGGGAAGTGAGAACAATTTGGGTTTTTGTGCATTTTGGGGACAATCTGAGACTACTTGAGTGAGTGATAAAACATGTCTTTTGCAAGAATTTCTTTTCACACCACCAGTTTGACTCACTCCCCATTTTGAGCCGTGATGGCACAGTTAGTTAGAGCGTAGGACTCGCAGCCGAACGGTTGCAGGTTCGAGGCTCTGGGGGCTGTAATGCTGTCATGCGACGACTGGTTCACGCATCCATAAAAATTAGAACCCAACAGGGCATAATGGGTATGTGTTTGAGTAACGTTTAATGGCAGCATGCGTTGTATGCTCCTTTTGGAGTTGAGATGTATGTTGGGTGGACACAGGTCTGAGTCAGGAATAGTAATACTGTACGGTGCCTCAGAACAGGGTTACCTGGTTCTGGCGTTATTATTATATTATCATTTCCCAAAATGTTACTTTAGACTCTGGAAAAAACGGAATTCTGGTAGATAATGATAACTCCCATCCCTGAAGTTGTATCAATACTTTTACATCAGAATTGAGTGTAGTGTAGTCTTCTGAATTGAATCCAGCAGACTCCTTTTTATTTTAATAACACTGTAACATGTTATAATACTCGACTGAATCTATTTTCTCCAATTAAAAGCTAATACCAACACTTCCGTTGTGTGTGGTATTTCAGTAAATTAATATTGAGCATTCTGGCTCCGACTGTATTTAAATAAATAGTTCTAAGCGGTGTTAGCCCATTCAATCAATGTATAATGCATGTGCTTTAATTTTCTTTATAACACACGCGCACACAAACATGCCCTCTATCTCTCTCAGGTTATACCCTTTGACGTCTGCTGATACAACTTTTAGACAATAAAATGTCTCCAAATTCTTCTGGCTCTAACACCTCCTTCAGGTCACACAGATGTCTCTGTACGTTAGTTTTGAACTTCTCTCTGTCTGTCGACACTAAAAATAAAACAGTAAACAAAGAAATATCAAATGCGTTTCCATGGATAACAGACATTTTGTTATTAGCACCTAAATAAACAAACATACACCACATAAACATACCACATATTGGTGATGTTTGAACACAATTTCATAATGCAGACAAAACTACCAACATAGAGATTAAATCTTTTCTACAACCACACAAAATAGCTGAAATCTTTGCTCGAATGTTCACCATTTAAAGAAATTAATCCCGCAGTATTTAAATACATATTTTCCTTTCCTGGTGTCAAATACAAATACATTTAAATGTATCTAAATACAAATCCTTTTTTTAAGTATTCCAAATACAACTACCTTTCAAATATAATTAACAATATGGGTTTTTCCCCTCACTTTTCTTCTTTTAACGCCCATATTTTGTAATACTATTGGTAAAACATCACATATATTACCTCTTACATCACATATTATAACATACATCATCACACATATGATCTGATATCATCACATAACCATGATAACATCACTTATCATCACATCAGCTTACAAATCGAAATCATTACACCTAAGGAACAAGACTAATGACGGGTATTTCTCGGCATCAGACTACCAAAAGCTGAATGGACCAGCTTCTTATGGCATGCACACTGTTTTCAGGTAGTGATCTACTTCATTTTGTAGACCACTAGAGGTCATCGCTTCATGGACCACTAGAGGTCATCGCTTCATGGACAGGTGCACCAATCAGAGAACCAAAGAATCCACGTCGTTTCCTCTGGGCCAGGACAAACTTGAATGTATACTTATTGTACACCTGCGTCAAGCTCAGCTTTCAAAATATGCACACAGGGCGCCATAATGCTTCCAGTCACTACCCCGTCAGCCAGAACACAGGGTTGTTGTTTACCTTGAAACTATTGTCAACAGTCTCTCAATCTCTGATATTTAAAAAAAACATAATTTGGGACTTTCAAGTCATGTCTGATAATGTGAAATAGTAGAATTATCTCGGTATGAATCTGAAATACTTGAAAAGCAGTCAGTTATAGAAGTCTCGCAATGTATCAGCTGAAGTATACAATGTATATATACATATATATCGAGCCGTGATAGTGCAGGATTTGTAGCTGATTGGTCACTGGTTCAAGAATCCGGGAGCTGCAATCCTGTCATGTGGCCACTGGTTCACTCACCCATAAAAACAATTTTACAGGTCACAGGAAAAGGTTTCCCAAATAAGTCAAAACGTCAGTGTTATTTATTAAAATCAATTTCAGCAAGATATAATTAATTTTTTTCCTAGAAATAAAGTTACAGTTACAGTGTAATTCATCAGTTTGGATGTAAAACAGTATGCCACCATTTCCACGTGCACGATACAAGTGGAACGTGTGTATTTACAATACTGACAATCGTTGAATTTTTATTGCATTTACTGATTTAGCTTTAAGCCTATTCTGTTGATGAAACAATATTTTGATTTACGCATTATTTCACCGAAAGATGGTATCTCTGAGCTTGCGCTCAAGAATATAAGCAAACACGAACACATATCTACGCAACAACTTGGTGACGAGGATGCTGATGAATAACACAAGCAAGGGACGAACTAAAGTTTGGTGCTTGAAACATTCTTGTATGTTGTGGTCAGATCATGTTATAAATACTTTGATTGGATATGTTCAAAAGTTAGGGGGGATGAATGTCGTGTACTGTTCTTCGTTATTATTATTGTGCAAGCATTAATGATCTTCGTACCCGTTTTTAATAAATGAAGTTAGTGCGTGTATGACGTAACAACTACATGATCTGTGTTTCTCTGAGCTTACGAGTTTGTGCTAAAGAATATATGCAAACATGAACACATACACAACATGGTATATTTAACTTCACAAATATTTAACTCGCAATGATGGCATATTTAACAATCTTTGAAAACTCTTATTAGACTATACTTGTAACAAACTCAGAGTTTGGTAATTAATTTTATTAAAACACATTTTAAAACTGTCAAAATTACGTATGCATAATACGTAAATCAGAACACCTCATAATTAAACATATTTATTTTATTAGCATATATTGTCATCACCATCCATATGTCCCTAGTATATGCCAACATTTTAGGCAAGCTATGAGCCTGAAATAGCTATAAATGTCTAGGGGCCGAGATCACTATAATTCATGGGGGCTGAGGTTACCAGTCCGAAATTACCAAAGTCCAAGGTTACCACTGACCTTCAATACAGCCAAAGGCGATATAAGGTGGGGGAGGGGGCGGAGACCTTGAATCATAATGTAATATATTCTAAGACCAGTCATAAACAGTTAAAAGTAATATTTTTCATAAATATTGGTGTATTATATTTATAGCATAGCACAGTAACCAGTCATGTTCAAGGGTGGTAGACCTGCCCATCCCATCTGGGGATATTTTCTTAGTGTTACAGTGGATGGTAAAGTTCATGCTAAGTGCAAGATATGTGGTCACCAACAAGCACCCCACCCCGTGCAGAGAGGATGACAAGTCACCATTCCTTGTGTGCTAAGCTACACAATCAAGCCACAGATAGTGATACCATAGCATCCACCAATATCACCAAACAGAGGCCAAGATCACCTCCAATAGATTAGATACCTGTAACTTATTTCTGTTATTAATTCATTAGGAAAAATGTAAGAGAGAACATACAATATTATTTTATAATCATGTTTGTAATACATAAATATACTAATTCTGATATAATGATAATCCACATCTGATTATAAACAAAATAGATCAAAAGCGAAAGTTAAAAAAAATTAAAATCACAAAATATAGTGAATATTTATGACAGTTTATGATGTCATAAAGGTATTTATGACAGGTTTATGACACTGTCGTGTCATAAATAGGTATATATGGCTGTCATAAACCCAATTAGCCCTGTACTAGTCTAACTTAGTCTTAGTAGATCTATATTCAAATCACTTTCTAAATCTAATGACAATAAGTTATAACTAGTCTAGATCTACAAGTATAACTATAATATTATGTATTAATGTCAATCACAACAATGCTATTGTTAGTGACATGCTTACTGACCTTATTCATATTTGAATGGTGATCTATTATGAAGTCAACTAGTCATTAGCTTTCTTAGTTCCTAGTCTGCTGTCTAGACTAACACTAGTCTAGACCTCTATACTACGTATCTGATGCCATCACTCAGTGATGGTATGATAGACTAATCATGTCAGGACAGATGTCTGTCGCTCTGGCCTAGCCCTACTACGGCTAGCCTAGCCATAGATCTATTTCAACTTCGTCTTAGCAAGTTTGAACTAAGATCTAAGTACACCATACCACTAATAAAACCATGTTTTGGATCTATTATTATAGTCAAACTTACTCTTGTTCGCACAGAAACTGTAGGTATTTTTCGTCGTAAGGAACCATACACTGATAAGACGGCCATTGGATACTTCGTCCCTACAACCAACTCACCCTCAAAACGTATCGCCTACCTAAATGCTTCGCACTGATTCAAAAATAACCATCGAGATAAAGCAGGGACAACCCATGTATTAAAAAGCGAATTACCTAAATGTGTGCTATATATAGACATCCTAACCGCTGTGAGTGCCTACTGAATGCTCGTCAATCCGAAATAATTCAATTTTAAAAGGTGACGTATTTCGGCCGTTTTCATGTCTTTTGCTGACTAATTCATGTGGTGATTTACAAACACACATAAGGAAAATATAGACAAAGCTATAGAACCGAGCATTCACCTTTCTTTCAGGTCAATGAAACCGAGTCTCTGAACTGGATCTAGAAGTTAGGGCTACCACTAGTACCATTTCTATTAAACAGGAAATTGAGACAGTTTGGAGATGAGAATTTCGCCTTCAGGGAACTGGCTTGTAGTGGCTTAATGGGGTTCAAATGCAAACTAATATGAAGGTCTTGGATAGTTACCATTGACGTAGATTCAGTAGTGGTTTCACTGCTTTCAGTTTTTAGAAAGTAGTTTTACATTTTACTCAAGTAGATTAGTACGTTACTTTTATTTCTACTCAAATAGTTTTGAAGAGGCTTACTTTTACTTCTACTCAAGTACAACATAAAAGTAGTTAAGTCATCCCTGGATGCCATGGACCCGTACCACCGGACTACTATGAAACATCTTGAAAATATTGCACAAAGTACAACTATACCATATCAGTTTGTCTCGTACTTGGATTGCTACCTGCGTTTTAAACATGTTTTAAAAGTTTTGCGAAATGCTTCAAAACAAGAAATTAAGTGTGTAGTCACAGACAGAGGCGAAGTACGGAAAGATGGAGCCGAAATACCCTGAGGGTGGTCGCTGCCAGTGTTTTACGTTATCAGGGGGTCTTTAACGTCCCCCTTTATTTTTTAATAATTCAGTGGAGACGGTAGCGCCATTTAACGCGGTCAGCCACCCACGATGTGGGGTATTGGCACCCGGGGCCGAATATATAAAGGCGCCCCCATTGGTATAGTAGATTGTGCAGGTTGTGACAAACAAGCGACAGCCTGGGGATACTCTCCGAACTACAAGTAAGGTATAGTAGAAATACAGTTGGAAGCGGAACGAGCCATCTACGACGTGGGGTCTGGGGGTGCTGGTGTTTTATGAGGCATTATATCCTTTCCTGAACTTGCATACCGCGTGCAAAGGCAACATAATTTAAGTTACTATGGCGACCGCATAATTACGCTTAATCTTAGACCAGTGTTTATGATATTTTAGGTTTTAATATGGTCATAAATAGTGATGCTAATATATTGATAAATTATGGGGGGAAAATACAAAACATTTTCAGCTCGAATTTGCCGCCCCTGTAAAGGTAGCGTCCCTCGCCCGTTAAAAACAACTCGTGCCTTACTTAATCAAAGTACGTACGTGGATTGAGTCACTCTAAACATGCATACCCGAAACACAGTACACATAATCAGACATGGGGCCAATTCACTTCCGGAATTGGAATTGATTATTTAAAAAAATGGAATTGGAATTGATAAATATTGGAATTAAAGTTTCTTACCAAAAGAATTTAAATCCGTACAATAATTTACCAGCTAATTTTTTTTATCAATTCCAATGTTTCTTCCTTGACAATCTTACTTTGAATATAAACTACTGGGAGTAGGATTCCAAGTAGGTTCTCGGGGTAACTAGTCCTACTCATGGTAAAAAGTAGTAGCTAAAAACGGAATTGGAATTGATACATTTGGAATTGATAAATTTGATGTGAAATTGATCAAATGGAATGGAGTAGAATTGGAATTGCCAAAACGGAATCGGCCCCATGTCTGCACATTATTCCAAGAACTCGAACAATATATCATATAAAAGTATAATTTAATTCTGTCATATATCTGAACCGATCAGTGGCTTTAAATAACTGTATATCGTCATACAAAAAAAAGAATAAGCTGTCAGATCAAAATCAGTTCTCATTAAGTCCTATACATTTTAAATGCGCAAATTAGATTATACCATAGATACAAAACCCTTTCATTTCCACATGGCTAGCATCATTTTCACACCACACTCTTCCATATAATTAATAATATATTATATCTTCTTGTTCTAACTTCTATAGTCAAGTTAAGATCGAGTGTGATCTGCATTCTTTTGACCAAACATTAGACATGTGTTCTGGTGTGTTTCCACCAAACTGTCATTGTATGAGCTGTTTTGTTCTCTCGAAGTAAAATGTTAGTGTAAATATAACCTGGAATGATGAAAGACTAATTTTGTCTGTAGAAATATATATATATATATATATATATATATATATATATATATATATATATATCATTAGTCTTGTATTATTCAATTTATATTTTATCACTATATAAAGATATATATATATATATTATATATATATATATATATATATATATATATATATATATATATAAGTCAAATCAATTGCTACTTCAAAACCAAGTTATTCGTTTGATCAGTAACGTCGAATATAACAGTCACTAGGATCCTCTTTTTGAAAATATCACGTGAAGAAACTCACTGGTGTATTCAGATATTAAGCTGGTCTCTTTGCATTCGATTTTAAAAGCAACACACTTGCCGTTTTCATTTAATGACAGTTTTACGTTCAACAGGGACATACTCCACATTCCTATGCCATTCGTCAATCTGATAATTTATATGCTACTAAAAGCGACAACGTACTTGATAATAAGCTGCCTTTATTGTATTTATTGAGTCCTGGGTACAAAAGTCCATTGACTATTACAACATAATAATAATGAACTCAGAATACGTGTCCTAATCCAATATCACTCACTCGTGACAAACAGCGACCAAGTACATTGTCTGTCACGAATGAACGACACCGAGACACTAAATTGAGCTAACCGGCAAACCCAAATCCGATGTAAACAAACCAGTGGTCACAAGCACGTGACTTTGCCTTGGATATGCATTTACGGATTAAACAGTAAACAGAAACAGCTGACTGAGCGATAAGAGACTCCCTAACATTTAATTATTACACTACAAAAAACTTATTAATAGGTATACAGGATGATGATTGATGTTTTACGGCCACTTTTGTGCACATGGTAGGCTAAATGGGCCGAGCGACCTCCAAAGGTAATGAAACGAAGTCAAAGATGAAACAACCTTCAGATATGCCCACGCCGAGATTCGAACACGGGTGATAGTGATCTGTGGTCCAACACGCTACCACTAGACCATGGAGGCGCCCCAATATGTATGCAGAAACAAAAACCCAGTAGAAATGTGATTAATATGCAATTATGATGAGGTATACATATAGCATACATAGCAACCTGCTAAAATAAATAGCAATAATACATTTTAACGTTCATATTTTAACGATTTAAATGTCAAATGAAAGCCGATATATTTAATGGTTTATCTCCCAGCCGTTAAATGCTCCAGTGTAAGTTGCCATGGATGTGACCGCTGAACCCATCCTCTGATAACATTAAACTCAATTTAATGATATGTGTTGAATAGCTCATATGTAAATTATGTGTATAATAGTACGTCAATCAGCATTTCTTATTTCGCTCGTAGAGACACAAATAATGGTATACTGGCCCTTCAATTATTTCTTTTATTTCTCGTGTGATATATGTCTAATTAATTTATTTAATGTATGTGCATAATTATTAATGTGCATGACCATTGGAAACACACACACATACACACACACACAGATATGCTGAAGAAACGTCCAGAGTTTGAATTCATGGTTCGAGATTCTCTGTGCCTGTGCCTTATTATACACAGCTAAAACACACACACACACACACACACACACACACACACACACACACACACACACACACACACACACACACACGGAAACATTTCAGTATGAACTATTTTCTAGATAATAACTGCATTAATTTATTGTATTGCACATTAATCCAGCCCGAGCTTAATGATTCATGTGAAGTTTGGGATAACGGATTTGAAAGAAGATAAATTAAACTAATTAACTTACAAAAAATAATTAATTAATTTACTTACTAGAACAAAGAATATAAATAATTCTGGCAGTCTAGTTTTTAATGAAATTGTCATTCCAGAAAACACTGACTCTTACATATCAAACAGAATAAAATGTCTTATTCATTAGTTTGTAGAAACTGTGTTAAAATATGTTTTGTTCTAATCACGACATTGAGTATCTCTCGATTTGTAACTTAGAGATGGTTTAATATGGAATTAAAACAAAATCTGTAAGAAATAGTATCATAAAAAGTCTGAAACTATGAAATTATTCAAATGATCAATATCAATAAATAAAATATGTAAATAACATTAGAATACACACACACACACACACACACACATATATATATATATATATATATATATATATGTGTGTGTGTGTGTGTGTGTGTGTGTGTGTATAAACAGACATAAAATCGCTCAGAATAAAGAAATAAAGGAAACACGGGTAAATATATATATCACAGAACAAGTTGTGGGAATAATAAAAATTATAGTATGGGTGTTCAAAAAGAAGAGAGAAGATGAAGAAAATGGCTAAACAGACAAACTTAGATACAGGATCTTTTCACCACTGTTATTTACATTTCATTTGCCTTTACTTACTGCTAATATTTGGTCTGTAGACTTAAAATCCCACCCTCATTATAAAATAATCTACGGTTTTCACATTTAAAGAATCCTTTTTAACCGTAAGTGTCACTATATTTCAATCTATCTATTCGTTCAAAAATGATTGAAGTAAAACGAGAATTTTCGAGTACGAAATCATTTGGGATACGAAATCTTCAGGGTACGCTATAACTGCAGTACGAGATAGAGCTTAGCAGACGATAAACGCATGGGGTTGTGTTTCGTGGCCGCTGGCAGGAAGACGCATACAATATTTATATTTACTCATTCAACTGAGCGAAGAACCGCGTTTCATGTAAGCTTACGTATTTATTCCCATCAACTTTAAGCTATTTTAACACAAATCGCCGTTTACCAGTTCCTGATTCAATATGCTGTGTCTAGGCGCGCGTCTCGGCGTCATTCTATTGGCGATGAGGATTCCTGGCTCTGCCTCATTTGACACGGAGCCATCGGGAGACGGCATGTTAGAGCGGTCGCTGCACAGTTGCACCGACACCAAATATATACCGGACGGAGTGGAGGTCCAGATTATCCAGATTCTTGCATGGGCCGGAGCGAAGCAGATCTTCGATTGCAGCAAGGAGGCTGAGGTATTGGAGCGTACCGTAACACCAACTACGCATCCAGCTTATATCACCACCACTCCGATAAATAGTTTGCGAGATATACGCAAGATTTTTCAGCCAAACACGCCGCGGATGAGGAGGAGTATATTACGGAGACTGAGGCGACACAAGAAGAAACATAAGAAGCGTCACAGGGTGCACCTGATGTGGTTTCGTAATGGTTGGGCGATCGCGCTGAGTCGCAAGGACGTAAAGGTGGACAACACTACCTTTAAGCTAAAGATGAAGGACATGACCTCCAAAGACAATGGTGTCTGGGAGTGTCGAGCGATCGTTGGCTGTAAAACATTAACCATCAAAGTCTGGACCGTGGTGGTCCACTCACGTGAAGCGACCATACGTTCGTCACTAGGCAGGAGCGTGAATATGACCTGCTACGATGAATACCTCGTGCCTTTCGTCGGCGAGGTCCAACGCGAGTGGTACCTGAACGGAATACTTTATTGGAACCCGGAGATGAAGAGGTTGAAGGACCTGACCATGGATCACCACGGCCAGTGGGAATGCCGCCTGATCAGCAGCGACGGCATGGTAAGAAAAACGAACTGGGTTAACCTTCGCGTTAGCGATGGGGGAAATCGCTTTTTGGAGAAGTACATCATCGACGGCCGTACCTTCACGTGGCTGTATTTCTTCTTGGTTTGGCTCGCCATGATAATTGGTTCGTTGAAGGTCTACTGGGCCGACAAAACACTGAAGACCGAAGAGAGAGACATGTTGGAGAGCGACGATATCGACAAGCCGTATAGCGATTATGGATACGAGCTGGAGTTCATTGAGGACCTCAAGAGCAGGAAGAGGTGCTGTTGTGTGGCCTTCTGTACCTGCTGCTGTCAGCCAAGGAGGAAAACGATCAGCGAAGAGGAATTACTGATGATTGAAGAGATGGAGGAAGAGGAGGAGGATTACTCGTCCGGCTCAGAGCTTGGAAGAGACAAGCCGCTTGATACATCTATTAAGAAATCTGATATAGATGATGCGAATGATAGGAAATATGATTTAGATGATAAGGAGTCTGATGTAGAAGATATGAGGTTGTATGTAAATGGTGAGGAGGGTGGTTTAGATGATACGAAATATGATACAAAAGACAAATTTGATATAGTCGATGAGAAGTCCAAAGAACATGAAAAGAAAACTGGTCTATCTGATAGGAAATCTGACAAAGGCCAGAAGAAAGTTGATAAACGTAAAAAGCGAGCTAAAAGACATCGTAAGAAATATGGCGAAGATGGTAGGAAAGTTCATAAACATAAAAAGAAATCCGATAGACATAAATATTATAAAGATGATCAGATATCTGAGATAGATGAAAGTAAAGATGTTGAAGTTCCGTTGAAATCTTATAAACACCATAAGAAATATGATAAAGATGATAGAAAAGATGAAACCCATCAAAGGAAATCTGATAAACACCATAAGAAATATGATGAAGATGATAAAAGAGATGATACCCATCAAAAGAAATCTGTTAAACTACATAAGAAAGATGATAAAGCTGATAGAGAAGATGATACCCATCAAAGGAAATCTGATAAACACCATAAGAAATATGATGAAGATGATAAAAAAGAAGATACCCATCAACAGAAATCTGTTAAACTACATAAGAAAGATGATAAAGCTGATAGAAAAGATGGGAAAGACGATAAATATAGCAAGAAAGCCCATAAACATAACAAATCTGTTAAACATGACAAGAAATCTTGCCCTACTGATGATGATGATGATGATGATGATGGAAATCAAAGAGATATCGATACCGATGACAATAAAGCTGAGAAGATAACTGATACAATTGTTAAGAATTCTGATAAGAAATGTGATAAAAGGGAAAGGAAATCTAGTTCTGGCACAAGTGATGATGATGATACTCATAAAAATGATGATGATGGTACATATAGAAAGAATGATAACGATACTAATGATAAGATAATTGATGATGGTAAGAACACTCGTATTGAAACTAAGCATCGTGATCGCGATATTGATACTGTTGATGGACCAGGCAGAGATATTGATGATAGTTCTGATACTGATGATTTTAATGATGATACGGATGATAAGAAATCTACTAAAGATGATAAGAGAACTGATTATCATGACTACACCGGTACTGATAATAAACATCTTGATAGTGATGATCATGATATAGATACTGATGATAGCTCAGGTACAGATACTAGTGATAGTTCTGATACTGATGATCTTAATGGTAAAACGGATGATAACAAATTACATAAAGATTATAAGAGAACTGATTATGATGATTATAGCAATATTGATAATAAACAGGACGATAGTGATGATCGCGATATAGATACTGATGATAGACCAGGTAGAGATACTAGTGATAGTTCTGATACTGATTATATTAATGATGATACGGATGATAAGAAATCTACTAAAGATGATAAGGTAACTGATTATGATGATTATAGCCGTACTGATACTAAACATATTGATAGTGATGATTGCGATATAGATAAAGATGATAGCTCAGGTACAGATACTAGTGATAGTTCTAATGATAGTACTAGTGATAGTGATAGTTCTAGTGATAGTACTAGTGATAGTGATAGTACTAGTGATAGTACTAGTGATATTGATTATATTTATGGTGACGCAGATGATAAGAAATCTAACATAGATAAAAAGAAAACCGCTTAATATGATGATAAATTAGTTCCGGTAATAAGAAATTAGTTACCGATCATAATGATCATGATGACGATGATGATAATGGTGGTGGTGGTGATGATGATAACGACGACGACGCAAATAGTCACACTGGTAATGACACTGACGATAAAAGTCAAGTTCATCAGCACAGTCATTTTCATGATCACTGATTCTGGTGACAGCTCGATCGCTGATGTCCATGCCACTGATCCGGATGAAGAACCTATACGGTGATAAAGTTACTAAGAAATCCGTTTAAGCGTCGAATAGACAATTTCCCCGACGCATGCGCAGTCCACATCTACTGTGGTTTGCAGGTCAGTGAAGCCATGTAGTAGCATGAAGCAAGAAGTGTAATTCACTAATTGTGTGTAAATTTACGTTTTATGGGATTCACATAACTAAATCGATCTACAAGTTCTTGTAACAGTTTCATTTTTATTAAATATAACGTATAATTTATTTTTACTAATAGATAATATTATTTGTATGGGAAAAGATGACCGTTTATCTATCAAGTTGAGAACTGTAATAGGCATGTTATCAATATATGAAATATATTGTGATCTCCGTGATATCACGATTGGTAAAAGAATGTTTTTCTCATATGGTTTAGCGAGCCCAGGGAAAAGCGCCCCACAAACGGACTCGCTGGATGGCGCAGTCGTCACGGAAATTGTCTCTTACGAGCGTTAATCTGTTATCGATGATGCTTGGAATAAACCTCGTAACTCCCCCCGTTTAAGTTCCTCGTTTCGTTACGCCGTTCTCGTTATAGATTGTATTAATGTAGTGAATAAATAACAGTTGGTTCAGTGCTTCTGAAAGCTTATACTAGTACACGCACATCTCGCAGACGAACACGTGGAAAATCGACATAATACATCGCTCATCGCAGAACCATCCCACTACATTCTCTGTTGCATAAATAGTTTGTCTGGATAGCGTTCTATCTTTTTCCGGTCGCAATTTCGGATCCGATTTGTTCTGTTCGTCTGGAGCCCGGATATTAAAAGTAACCTCTCTTATGTTAGTTGGCAGAATGTGGTTAGATCTTCGTGTCTAAATTTAGTCTTATAACATGGTTAGGGTGTACTCTTTTTAACTTATTGACTGAACAATTGATAGTGAATAGTCAATGATGATGATGACGATAATAATAATAATAATAATAATAATAATACAATTTCTAGTAGTAATATTAGTAACAATAATAAATCGTTTCTGTAGAGGTATATTAACTTAGACCTTTCACCAGTCATAATCCGAAAGATAGCTTTAGATAGAAAACTTTTGGCTTTGACAGTTTAGGTAGGAGGACACTAGTATCCAAAGCTTGAAGAGTTTGGTCTCTCTCGTCCCATTAGGATGCCAGAACTACGATAATGCTACGCGAGTTCCGTTCCTGAAGACTTCCACGTGTCCATCATCTCGCATCAGAAAGCTGCGGTGCATATTTCGACTCTTTTTCTTCCTTGCCTTTAATGGTAAATCGGTTACGATGCGGCTAGTATTATGGTACTGGACCGAGTTTGGTTTTGATTGTTAAACCAGCAAAACGAATAATGGACTCAGATGGGCAATACTCTATAGTGCCTTGAACCAAAATTCGCCGAACCTAACTAAAAAGCTAAATAAAAACGAACGACGTTTACCAGAGGCCGTGCAAGTTTTTATGGTGAGATGTATCCGTTATTAGACAGGACAACTCAATGTCTCGTATGAGAAACTATGAAAAAATGGCAAGGTGCTGGTGAATTGGTTTGAATATTAAAGCAGCATTTAAGTGAACCACCACTTTATCAGGAGATATCTATGTGAATTACTGGTGTGAGTTAGTGTGGTAGTAAGTGAGTGGACGAGTGAGTGATTGAGTGAGTCGATGGATGAGTGAATGAGTGAGTGAATCGATGGGTGGGTGGGTGTGTGAGTAAGAGACTGAGTTAGTTAGTGAGTGAGCGTTTTTCCCCAAGGAATTCGTTCCCATGTCTACGTGTCCCAGATTTGGCCAGAAGAAAGGTTGCAGAACTAAGTTTACACCAAAAGCCTACGATGTGACGTCTAGGTGCAGTTTAAACTATGATATTAGCATCATCCTTATCTGCCTTTTAATACTTTCAGATCTCATTTTGTTCCTTCCCAAAACAGCAAACCTTACAAACACAGTTTTGCGTAACGCCGTGTTGTGTTAATGCGTCACATACTGAGTAATGAAGCATTTAAAAATGCCATGTCAAAGTTGTTATTGATTGCATGTTGTGTATAAGACCATATGCTCGGGAATACATGCTTTTGTGCACCAAACTAATGAACTGTTTAGTTGTTTTTCTCTTGCCGAAACAGAGTCCTTTAATTTGTGTTTTTATGCAAAGATCACAGGGGGGAATCATCCTCGTAAATATAAATCGCCCCTGAGCGTAAATTCCAGTGCCGTATTAATCGATGGCCAGGCCCCTAGGTATTTAGATACCTCGGGACCCCCGTCCGATACTTCAATCAATATGTACGTGTATTCCTACGGCACAGAGTGCAGTGAGCTCGGTGGCCTAGCAGTTAACCATCCGGCACTTGGTGCCAAGGGTCACAGATTCGAACCCAGCAAGAGGTCGAAACATTTCCAGAGATTAATTTCTCGGCTTACAATATCGTGGGTGGTTGACCACGTTAAATGGCGCTGACGTCTTCACTGAATTATTTAAAATAAAGGGGACGTTAAACCCCCTGATGACGTAAAACACTCTGGCAGTGACCACCCTCAGGGTATTTCGGCTCCATCTCCAGCCGTAATGCTCCCCGGCGAGTGGTGGGGGAGGAGTTTTCTCAACCACTCAAACATAGAGGCTGTGCAAAACACAACGCAGGGGTGTTTTTACCTATTGTGCCCCAGCAAAAGAAAATTGCCTGGCTCCTAGACCCTGCGGGCCGCTCTGACTTCAGCCTAGTCAGGCTTATGGATAATACGACCCTGGTAAATTCCACAACATTTGATCATAGACATTTGATCATGTCGCAGATACAGAACCGGATGGCCAATGATATAAATAGCCATGCTTGTAATTTAGCCGATTTCCAGAAATCATCTTTTACAATTAACCGCTTAGTTAATGTACACTAGAGACGACACTGAAACAACAATCAAACCCCACACAGACAATTTTAATATATAATAATATTCCATAATTGTCTTTTTGAAGTTCTTATAATGCCGTTCAACTTTCTTTGTTAGATGCGAGCCGTCATTTAGCAACGTTTTATTGTGTCCATGTGTCGATAATTCATCTTGTTGCTAATCGGACGATGAAATTCGATTGCTAAAACGGGAATTCTGTGCACTGAATAACCAAGTGTTCTTTGGCATTCCTAAAACCAATGACCGGGTTTAGTACGTGCGCCCTCTAACGGTGAAGTGTTAAAGGAAGTGAAGTCCGCATGGAAATTTCAGTGTGTCAAAACAACAAGACCCCCCTCTACAAACAAATTCTGGCAAGAAAAGAAAATGGAAAAATAATTTTAGATTCCAGAATGCTTCGAGACAAAGTCGTTTTACGTTTAAAGCACTCTATTAATTGGCAATAAATTAGTTGTAGCAGCCATATCAATGTTGATCGTAGCAACATCTTTCCCTGCATCCTCTCCTCATCTTATATCTGTATATATATATATATATATCATAGGGAAGTATGGTGGTTAGTAAAGTCGATACAGTTAAATAGATTTTGATGATTTATAACGTTAGATTTGCTTTAAAGAACGTTTATTGCCAAGATATCTCGTGCCGTGTGTTAATTTTTAAAGATGCTCCAGATTATGCGATGAAGACGACTTTGGTCTCAGAAGAGTCGAATGGTTGGAGACTGGCTTTAAGGCTCATCTGTCATATATAATTATAAAACAAACTTATCATCTTAATGTTGTCTATAAACTTGAAAGAAACCTAAAATAGGTCATGGGGGTTATTATTATTAAGAACAGTCAGCAGTTCAACCCAAAAAATCTCCAATCATGACTCCTCTGACTATATGTCCCAGGCGTGCCCAGAGGAACCGAAATATATATATATATATATATATATATATATATATCATTTCTTCTTTGTATTTTCTTGCTGCATTTTCTTACTAAAGGGAGATAAAATTTTTATGGCACAGTGGTTATAACAATGCGCTGAAACGACCATCTTATGGGTTGGAATCTGACCTATGCTTTTGTTTGTGGGACTCATTCCCTATACTATAGGAAGTGGTCCATCAGAAAAATGTTTTGGGGTGCCTCCGTGGTCTAGCGGTAGCGTGTTGGACCACAGATCACTGCCACCTGTGTTCGAATCTCAGCTGGGCATATATGAAGGCTGTTTCATGTTTGACTTCGCTTCATTACATTTTGGAGGTCGCTCGCCCCATTTAGCTTACCATGTGCACAAAAGTGGCCGTAAAACATCAATCATCATCATCATCATCATCTCAGCCAAATATCTCTGATATGGCCGGAGCTGGAGTTGACAACTCAACTCAACTCGACTGTGTTTCTATATGGAGATATGATGATATATGGAAGCAATATGGTAACACAGAGATTCTATGCAACCTGATAAAGACTTGAATAGGTCGAAAACGGTCGTTGCTATTGGGTCGAGTCGTGTTGTGTCGCTGCTATTAGTATCTATCTGAATTTATTCTGATTTATGCTTATATAATTTATATATTATTCATACTGTGTACTAATATTTTACGTTTCCATTTTAGGCTTAAACTTTATTGATGAATTCAGCGCAAAGCCTGGTTTTGTTTCAATCATAGTTTCTTGTTTATATTTAGATCATCCTCTTCTGAATTAGTTTACTAATTTCGTTTTTCCTTTCATTGTTTTCTAATTATAAAGGTAATTAAATTATACATGTAATTAAATTATAAGGTAATTAAATATATTTTTAACCAGTTTGGAGTTATAATCGTTCTTTGAATAAAAACATAACACCTGTGCCAGCGCCTTAAATATCTTTATAACACACACACACACACACACACACACGGAAACGTATGAGAATTAGCTGTTAGCGAGTTCATAGTATTTACTCAGGTTTGAGACGATAGTTCGCTTTAGTCCAGTAATAACCCATTGTACAGTATTGCTACTTTGTTTTATTTTAGGTAAATCACTTCAGTGAGTCCATACTGAGTTAGTGTACATTCTCTTTGTTATAAACAAACTGTAATGTTTGTCGACACGCTGAGGGTATATAAAAGGCTTGAATTTTCACTTAGGTTAGAGAAGAACTTCGACGCCAGACTAGTCGGACGTGTATCGAAATACATGGTTCATATAGGTAGGATTTATTCAGTTATTCGAACCCAGAATAAAGCTGAGGTCAGCATCTGAGGTGTCGAAATGTTTAATATACAGGTTTCTTTTGGACCACAGAAAATTACTGTTGAATGTAAACTGTGGTGTCAAAATAGTTTATGATATATATGTAGCAAGTCACCATTGAACCACACGCACGTGTTGTTTGCTGCGAGCTGTGGTAACAAATGGTATGTTTTTTACGTGCTTCCGCTTTTTGTACGTAGCCTGCATGTAGCCGCTTTCCTGTGGGCGTGACATATTTGTCGCGTACGAAAAGCGAATTAGCTGGTTCCCACAGGCTGATGAGTAGACAAGACACATGCTTAGGTATACGCACACATTTATCAATATGTGGAGGTATGGAACATTTTATTTTTAGATTAATGTATGTATAGTTGTATTTGTATTTAGATTTATGGAGGTAGATCTCGAAGGATGTTTAGATATGTTGATGATCTGTGCCTGTTGCCTCTATGTGTACCCTAAAACACACACATATACACACACACATCGGCCATCTTCGTATTACTATGGCAGGAGGTTAGTATCACTGGCACACCATGGCGAAGAAACGTGCCACCTTATATTTTACATCATGACGAGCTGCTCGAAAATATATTCCAGGTATGACGTTATGATTATGTTGGTCAGTGGCATTTTTGAGGTATGTGCGTGTGTATTTAAGGGAATATTCGCCAATCTGTCCCAATCGGTGCTTCGTGATTTGTGGATTCACCTAGAGGATCAGTTAGCGCCGTACTTAGATGCGATGCCAGTAGAGGCAACGAGAACCAAGTGGTAACAAAAGTGGACAAATCACCAGTAGAGGCAACGAGAACCAAGTGGTAACAAAAGTGGACAAATCACCAGTAGAGGCAACGAGAACCAAGTGGTAACAAAAGTGGACAAATCACCAGTAGAGGCAACGAGAACAAAATGTTAACAAAAGTGGAAAATCATCAGTAGAGGCAACGAGAACCAAGTGGTAACAAAAGTGGACAAATCACCAGTAGAGGCAACGAGAACAAAATGTTAACAAAAGTGGAAAATCATCAGTAGAGGCAACGAGAACAAAGTCGTAACAAAAGTGAACAAATCATCAGTAGAGATGATGATGATGATGATTGATGCTTTACACCCATTTTTGTGACTAAATGGGCCGTTATTAAAGGAAGTAAAAAATGTTACCTTTAGAAATACATTTATGTAAATCTTAACATCTTTCAGCGCATATATATATATATATATATATATATATATATATATATATATATATATTAGTATTGTTATTAGCATAACTGTCAATATTATACTACCCTAAAAACATTTATACCTTAATACCCGTGTAATATAAACTGTTTGTCATAACGTTCCCATCTACATTTCCGTTTAGAGATTATGGTGCTGCTTACCGGCATCTTGTCGGATCAGATCCCAGCGTATACTTTGACCGTTGGATACATGATCCATACCAAGCACGACCAGGGATTTTTCTGGCTGGAAATACAACGTTAAAACATACTTCTGCTTATTAGTATTATTAAACTTTTTCATTTTGCGAAATTAATAACACCCTGGCAGTGGCCTTCTTCAAACCGTTCGCGCGCTGCCGCTCCCTCCTCTACACTGCTTTCCTTTCCGTCCCCCCTTCACCCCCAACACCATCCCCCAAAACGACCCACACACACTTCAACCAGGAATTTAAGATGAGAATATACAATCAAAAATATAAACATCAGTACTTAGTTGGTGTAATTGCATGGACTCGGCAATAAGCAACAGACTATTTATTGCTAAACTGATCCAGATTGATTTAAGAATAGTTGAATACCGGACCACATACCACCAGCTGACTAAGTCTATGGATCCAGTATAAACCACCTATATATCCTGAACTATAGACGTGTGTGAGTGTGTTTTAGCTGTGTATAATAAGGCACAGGCACAGAGAATCTCGAACCGTGAATTCAAACTCTAGACGTTTCTTCAGGGGACTGAATCCAGAGTGGCGACTTTTCTTGCTGAGACATGTATAATGTCTCACCAGTCCCTAAGCCGCCAAGCAAAAACAAAAAGCGAATCACCTACAGCCGTGGAGTTTGGGAGTAGAACACCCAAGTCAGATCACGGCAGTAGTGAGAATGTTTAGATTAATTATCTAACCAGCCCTATTTATAGCTATTTTTCAATTGCTGTATCTTTCTTCAAAGCAATACTATATAAACCATATAACCCAATTGTCACTGTCTTCAAAGATCAGTTTTTACAACGGGCAGGCGTCATGAAGCGACTACTATTAAAACTGTTTATCTTAATTCCTATTAAAAGACTGACATCTGCGCTGAAGCAGACCGTAATAGCGAGTCATAGCTTCCGTACTGTTTGAACTATGTTATCATTTTCAAACCTGACCTAACGTCTGCTATTCTAACTATTGTAGTTCTTATATGTTATTTATGACAAGCATATTAGAGCTAATTTTGAATCTCATAGTACAAACTGGACATAACTGGACCTAGGAAAGATAATTCTATTCCCAAATACAACCAAGGTGAATTTTATATACAACTAAAGTTGTTATATAAAACACACCAACCACACGAGCTGTGTCCAATGCCACCGCTCGAGATGCGATGCAGTGTTTCTATTCCTGAGTCAGGAGTACATGCTTTAAGAGCGTACTGTGTTTAATTGCATGTATAATTAATTACCGTTATAATTAGAAACAAATGAAAGAAAAAACTAAACCGGAAGGGTAGATGAATATCACCAAGTAAGCTGTAACATTTAAAAAGGTGTGGGGTGTATATTTTAAGTCGTGGAGAGATATATACACGAACACATCACGTCAGCAATCAGGACGTGTTGAAAGCTGACCGATACACACACGCACACACACACCTGGACAGAGAGACTGAGGCGGCGATTTTTATGAAATTCATTAGCGAACACGTCGTTTTCGCTGGGTAGCGTAATTCGATATCGCAATCGCTGCGCGATCGATCGTCACACCCTAGCCCGCTCGCACCCGCGGGCGAGCGCGCGCGCGAACGCACGCGAGTATGACCCTTCTACCGCACCCAGACACCCAAACGTCCGTAAACCACCCGGAACGAGAACGTGCCACACATTGTCAGAAGACAATATTATAACAATCAGATGGTATATAGAGAAGCCGAGCTCAGAGCCAGGAGACAATATTATAACAATCAGATGGTATATAGAGAAGCCGAGCTCAGAGCCAGGAGACAATATTATAACAATCAGATGGTATATAGAGAAGCCGAGCTCAGAGCCAGGAGACAATATTATAACAATCAGATGGTATATAGAGAAGCCGAGCTCAGAACCAGCCAAGTTATATAGTGAATGATATCACAAATATTGACGAGTAGAGATAAATAGCAGCTTACTGACGATATATATATATATATATATATATATATATTGATAGGAATGAAGTATAAAAGGTAGGTGGCTATATTACTAATACCACAAGTGATACCATTGTTACTAATAATATTACTACTAATACTAATACTATTGTTCTTTTGTTACTACTACTTATACTACTTCTACTACTACTTCTGATACTATTGTTGTTTTTGTTACTACTACTACTACTACTAGTAGTACTACTGATACTATTTTTGTTTTGTTACTTCTACTTCTACTACTACTAATACTATTGTTGTTTTGTTACTACTACTTCTACTACTTCTACTACTACTTCTACTACTATTGTTGTTTTTATTACTACTACTACTACTACTACTACTACTTCTACTACTATTGTTGTTTTTGTTACTACTACTACTACTACTACTACTATTGTTGTTTTTGTTACTACTACTACTACTACTATTGCTACTACTATTTTTACTGTCCATGAAGTTACTTTCTGCTACCATTAATACTATTAATTCTGTTGTGGTGCTGTTACATACACATCATCATAATTGGATTATCAAGTGAATCTTATTACGACCATTAATATTAAATGACACATTCTGGTTCGAATCAGTACAGTAAAACATGAATTAGCCAACTACCCAATCTTCCAACTGCAATCGGAGCAAATGGTAGTCTGATTACAGATGGTTTTTATACAAATGACGAATCACTAATATCTAAACGTAAAATAGCGTTAAGAAATTTTTATATATGATTGCTGTGGTTAGTGGGTTTTTAAATTGTTGTTGATGAAACAACCTTCAGACATAACCCATTCAGGAGTTCGAACCTAGTTGCTAGAGGTAAATTTGTTATACAACTTACCAAGCGAATGGAACCGATCCAGATTACTCATACCGCGAACCAATAGATGTACCATGACTATCTAGTTATATAATTAGCCGGGGACCACTTTCACCGTCTTCAATTTGAAATCGAACTGTGAGGGAGCCATAATTCAAAAAATCCACTACGGCTTCAAAGGCTAGATTGGCAAGTTACACCATAAATTTTGTTTGGAGCGGTATTGATATACGCATCACTCTACAATGAGTGATGCACCATTCAAGTTACATAAAATACATCCCAGAATAAACTTCAGTCACATAGTTTCACTTCTATCAAATAATGTATACCCATGTTCCAAATTCCCACAAACGAACCTGTTATTTCATAAGATTGGGCACTATTCAAACTGACTTTAAATATTTCGTTTTAATACCAGAAATAAAAACCATTTAACGGTTCCCCCAAAGCACAACAAATTATTAAACAATAGATTTTAAGTCCATTACGTTATTAAGTATCGTTTAAGTGCGGCACAGTCGAGCATTTTCCATTCTTATTCTTCACTATGGAGAATGATCCTTCCGGATCTAGCGGTTAAGCAGATTGCACTTAGTGCTACGGGATGGATTTGCACTAACCGCCTAGGATCACAAGTTCGATCCCGTCAAACGTTCGAAACCTTTTCAGGGATTAATTTCTCGGCTCACTTCATCGTGTGTGTTTGTGTGGTGTGTGTGTTGTTGTGTGTGTGTGTGTGTGTGTGTGTGTGTGTGTGTGTGTGTGTGTGGGGAGGGGGAACTTTCGTGTGTTATCACTGCTTAATGGCCATAGATCATTAAACGAAAGATATCAATCAAAGCGGTACATCTTCAGAATAAATGACATATTAAGGTGATAATATATGTCTGTTCTGTTGATTGACTTAAATGCTTGCATCAAATACTTTTATTCCATTGACTTCTGTATAAAATCCATATTATTTTAAATCTGTAATATAAAATCAATAACGTATTTATATTAAGTTTTTTGGCTTATCATTCTGTTTAATTGTGAACGGAATAATTGGGTAAGTCGTTATATATATATATATATATATATATATATATATATATATATACACACACACTGATATTGAGAAAGTGTGTGTGTTTTAGGGTACATATAAAGAGGCAACAGGCAAAGAGCATCAACATATCTAAACATCCTTCGAGACCTACCTCCATAAATCTAAATACAAATACAACTATACATACATTAATCTATAAATAAAATGTTCCATACCTCCACATATTGATAGATGTGTGCGTATACCTAACCATGTGTCTGGTCTACTCATCAGCCTGTGGGAACCAGCTAATTCGTCCAAATATGTCACAGAAGGCTACATGGTACGTCAAAGGAAACACGTAAAAAACATACCATTTGATACTACAGCTCGCAGCAAACAACACGTGCGTATGGTTCAATGGTGACTTGCTATATACATATCATAAACTATTTTGACACCACAGTTTACATTCAACAGTAATTTTTTGTGGTCCAAACGAAACCTGTATATAAAACATTTCGACACCTCAGATGCTCACCTCAGCTTTATTCTGAGTGAGTGACTGAGTGAGTGAGAAATTTTTGTTAATCCTAGTATTGGTCATAATAAGGACATAAAACACAGGTGGAATCCCTCCCCCCACCCTCGATAACAGTAAGCTGTAATAAGCACTTCGAGAAAGGCGCAATGATAGGTTTGAGATCAATACAGGCTCATCCCTCATATTTTACAACGAAATCTAATTAATACACCCAATCACAGAAAGAGCAACTAAACGTTGTATTCTTATGGCCACGTTTTATTATCGTCATTGTTTGAACGGGTACTCGTATCAGTAATGGTACTTTTGGACATAATCGAAGGAATTCTTCTGAAAATACTGGAAGACGATTACTGGACACAAAAGTTCGACTAATAGCTGTGTCAATGTTGCTTTCACAAATAAATAGTAATTATCGTTTAAATCTCGTATATAGTTTTATAGACATATTATGATTTTATTATTTCTGTCATTCAATATTTCTAATTAAGATTTGTAGCTTAGAATGACAGTTTTACGGAACAGTGGCTATTATTATTATTATTATTATTATTATTATTCTAGCAAATATGTAATTAAATTATCTTCACCTTGTATAAAACTGTGTACCATGATTTGCACCAACGTTCCATTGGAGTTGATTTCTGTGCAGTTGGTGGTGTAATATAGTACGGACATTCAAATCGTGGGATCGAATCCCTACGTTGGCTGTGTTTCGTCCACCGAACATCCCATTCCCCGTGGAGTTGCCTCTACGATGAGATGTTCGAGGTGTGATCAGTCACAATGCCGATCAAACCACTCACTCCAACCGCGAATAACTGACATTTAACCCAGATCCGCAAAAGGGGCCGCTTGATGAATGGAAATGATTCGGTTAAACACTGAACTAGACACATCTCGTGCCCAGAGATCGTGAGTTGTTGTTTTTCGTGGCGGCCAACATTTAATTGTATGGCTCATTGGTAGAGTGTTCCGACCGCAAATCGAAACGTCTTTGGTTCGAATGCAGCAAATGCGCCGAGTCGTATGTTCGATCTGTTCATTAGCTGAACCGGGTTTCTATTCAGATGCCGGCAGACATCAGTCTCTCGTGAGATAGAATAAGAATAAACAGGAGATTAGCATCAAAGTGACACCAATCTGTTGGGCTTTTCACGCGTGATCATTCACCACCAATTAATAAAAATCTGTTAGAGGTCTACCAGTTTCAGACAACATGTTCCAAGTGCTTAGATGACTTTTATTTTCTCCTTGCAGGATATTTGCAAATATAATAAATTTAGTCTGTCGCAACGGAAAACGGTGCTGCGATACCACATTATTGCATCAGACTTGTAAAGTCTCCCGCTCTATGAGTGAGCCTCCCGCCTTTTGTACCCAACTCCCATCTTCCGGCGCGTCAGACGAACTCTCCAGTTTATAATCCGTCATCAAGTTTCTTATTATTTGAACCTCCCATATTCCATGCCCATTTTTATAAATAAATACATCCGCGATTTGCACCGTAGTGGAACCGCCCCATTTCTCTAATCTGTTTTAATTACTAATTGCGCTGTTCCACTTTAGTTTTCATCAATATAACCGGAGAGACCAATGGGCCTTTTAATTGGATGGAAGCAATCACATGATCGCAAAACAGCGAATCGAGACCGCTCTATCGCAGCGTTTGAATTCCCGACGCACAAATCTTCAGTTTTGGCATTTCCGAAACCCAACAGGTCTTTATTGTAAACGCAGAGGGGGGACTTATGGAAGCGCTAACGGACACGAGATTCGGCAGTCGGCAGCTTTTCGAACTATTAGAAAAGCAAGTGGCTGTAAATAGCGGCTTGTCACCTTTACACATCCGTTGTATATATTATGACCGTTGGTGGGGGGGGAGGGCTGTACTCCAGATATATGCCGTATGATGGTGTTTTGGATACCAGCCGCTCGCTCAACTACCGGGACGTTTCTGGATTAATTTATGGCAATCACGTCTGAGTAGTAAGACGCGCAGGGGAGACGGGTTTAAAAACGGCCTCACTGTAATCACGCCAAGACACGTGATCAGTGACGGAAAACTGCAGCATACCGGAAACTGGATCGTACCGAAAACTGACGAATGGAGGATACATTAAAAAAAATACGGCAACAGTGACATCTAGAATAGAATATAAAATGGTCCCAGGAGATGGGATAGAGAGATTGAATAATCGAGTGAGTGAGTGAGTGAGTGAGTGAGTGAGTGAGTGAGTGAGTGAGTGGTGAGTGAGTGAGTGAGTGAGTGAGTGAGTGAGTGAGTGAGTGAGTGAGTGAGTGAGTGAGTGAGTGAGTGAGTGAGTTTTGGAGTTGGGTGGGTCGGTCGGACGGCCGGTCGCTCGGTCGGTATCCATTTAGTCATGTTTTATAGCGGAGATATTTATTCGTAATAATGTGTTTGTTGGTGTAAACAATCAACTTTGTGTCTATTCATTGTAGCTTTAAATTTATCTTGGACATTTTTTTTAAATATTTATAGAAATATTTTAGGCATACCATGAATGTATGATTAAGTTGCAGGACAAGGTTTTCTTGTCAAATTTTGCCACCCCGTATTCCGGTTCTTAGGTACAGACCACTGATGTACCGATAGTCCAAAGATACCACCATGTTTCAAAAGTCTATGGATACCCCTGAGATACAATTAATGAGGGAATCTTTATTTTGATGTGATATCACGTGCTCCGATCTACCTCAGACGTCTAACAGATCGTGTCTGATGGACAATTCCAATTCCATATTTGACATTAGAATTGGAATTGCTTATTTTAAAAAATGGAATTGGAATTGATAAATCGGGAATTGGAATTGAAGTTTGCTACAACAAAATTTAGTACACAAATTAATTTACCATTTAATTTTTGCATTCATAAATATTCCTTCCACGACAATCCTACTTGGAATATAAACTAAACGGAGTAGGTACTCGAAGTGGTACTCGGAGTAGGTACTCGGAGTACCTACTCATGGCAAAAAGTAATAACTAAACAAAGAGTCGATACAAACCGGAATTATGATTGGAATTAATAAATTTGATGTGGAATCGGAATTGGAATTGACCCCATGTCTGTCCAGAGCTAACAGTTCAGTAATATTACTGTTTATTAAATATTCTACAATAACGTGTTAGTTGTTACCATTAGGTGAACAAATTCGACTAGTCATCTGAATGTTTTGTGTTTTTTGACATCAGAAATATTTTCTTACGAAAATGTTTTTAAATTCTTTTAATTTTTTTTTTAAAACCCACAAAAAGCTAAGTCATTCACTGTTGTTGTTATTGTTGTCAATGTTGTATCTAGGTATTATTATTGTTGTGTTTTTGTTGTGGTGGTGGTTATTTTGTGTTGATACTGTTGCTGTATTGGTAACGTGATCGCAATGTTTTGACCGAAACGAGCAGAATGTTGACAGGTGACAGTTATGCGGCGTTCTAGTACTGATTGTTTCATGAGATGCTAATTCCTAATGAGGTGAGATGAGAGCTGATATGAGATGAGATCCGTGACAGTATTCTCAGTGCCTTTACGTGCACGTTTGAAACGTAAAGTTTTTTTTATGACAATGACAACGGTTGTCTCTCTCTCTCTCTCTCTCTCTCTCTCTCTCGTGGTTGGTGTTCATTCAATACATTTAAGGATTCAAAAAGCCACCTTTCACCATGGAGATGTCACCACGAAGCCACCATTTAGATAACGAGGATATACGTATATGTTTTCAGGAAAAAAGTGTTTACATTAAGGCTTCCTTCTCAAATTACGTCATCTTACATGTCTGCTTCATGCGGTTTCCAATAACAAGCCATTCATAGGCCAATAGTTTCAAGCTGCGTTTTTACGTTATAGACGAATTCTATGTTACTGGGTTTTTATTTTCACTATAACGGTATATGTTCTCTCACAAAGGAGTAAGGACACCACAGTGGTCTAGTTGGTAGCGCGTTGGACTACAGATCAATACCACCCGAGTTCGAATCACGGAGTGGGCATATCTGAAGGGTGTTTCATCTTTGACTTCGGTTCATTACCGTTGGAGATCGATCGGCCCATTTAGCCTACCTTGTGCACAAAGTGGCTGTAAAACATCAATCATCACCATAAAGGACTGCGAAATCCTAGTACTTCGCTCATTGCCGTAAGTCCCGCAAAGTGGTCACTATTTGTACACACACTCTCGACATCCAAAGTTATAAGTAACCAATCAACTGAGATAACTTAATTTTCTATTTCGAGTAAAAAGACGTACGTATCGTTTATGTAAGACGGCCTTTTCTCTGCAGACAGTTCCAAATCGAGCCGAACTGTCGCTGGTTCGAGGCTCCGTGAGCTGCAATGTTGTCATGTGGCGACTGGTTCACTCATCCATAAAACAAAATGAGTACCAGTAACACTTTGCGCTTATAATGGCAGCATGCGTTGTATGCTCCCTTGGGAGTTGAGATATGTGCAGGGTGGAAACAGGTCTGAGTCAGGGATAATAATATTGTAAATATTGTTGTAATGCGCCTTAGATCAGCTTCTAGCTGAATAAGGGCGCTATATAAATATCACATATTATTATTATTATTATTATTATTATATGACGACGAAATGCCTGTTGCTCTTTTACGAAAAACCCTGTGTAGACGATAAGCTAAAGGGGGGGGTGGGGGTGTAAGGCGTACGTACCCCGAAGATAAAGAGGCGAAATGAAAGTTGTAACAACCATCGGTCATAGCTCGGCCGGTATTTACACCCTAGTGCTGGGAATCTGTGGCCGAACGCGCTATTGGTTGAGCCACGGGGATTCCTAGCTGAATATATTATGTATTTGGCTGGAAAGAATTATACATTTTTAAAGATGTAAATCTGTTACATCCATATTAATTATTTATTGTCAAGAGTCTTAGAGTAACCTTCTTACGGGTTATATAGGGCGCTATATAAATTTAGTATATTATTATTATTATAATTATTATTATTATTATTATTATTATAAAGTTGTCAACAGAAACTAGCAACGTTTATAAAGATCCACTCCTGAAGATCACACGTTTAACATTCCGGATCTTGCTAATCGGAGTTCAATTATCAGATAGTAAATTAACATCAGGAAATATGTGGAACTTCTGCGATTGAACGGGTAATCGATGGTAATGCGGAATGCGGATGTTTTGGTAAAGAAAGATCCTCCTCTCGATCTGGGGATTATAATTTGACCAATATGCCACTGAATGGACGGGGACGCGAACATGATCTCCTGGTGCCGAGTTGTCTTTAAGTACTGCCGACGGACTGACATACTGACTGACTCATTCACTCACTCGCTCGTCCATTCACTTATTCACTCATACTCAATCAGTCAATCACTCACTCACTCTCAATCACTCACTTACCAACACTCACTAACACACACACACTCAATCACTTCCTCACTCATTAACTCTCATTCATCTGGCTTTCTGACAGATTGACTGACTGACTAACTAACCGACTGACTCACTCACTCACTCACTTACTGACTCACTCACCTGACTGACTGAGTGAGTGATTGACCGACTGACTGACTGATTAACTGACTCATTGATTGACTGACTGATCTATTGACTCACTCACTAACTCACTCACTCCGTGTTGTAACACTTTAGTATCGTTACCTGTTAAATCTAGTGTCTATCGTTATTGATGTCTAACGGTATCAACATGTTGTTGTCAGACTTCCTCACTCTCTTAAGTAATCCTTCATCTCCAAAAGTCAACCTGTATATCGCTTTATATCATCACATTCTGTGTATATCACCCTCAATATTTTGCTCTTACCAGATTACCTTCACTATATTACCCTCGTTATAACCATCTCTATACCACCCTCTCTATATCACCCTAACTCTATCACCTTATCTAGATCACCCTCTCTATATCACCCTCCCTATATCAGCCTATCTATATCACCCTGTATCACCCTCTCTATATCACCATATCTATATCACCCTATCTATATCATACTATCTATATCACGTTATCTATATCACCCTATCAATATCAACCTCCCTGTATCACCCTATCTATATCACCCTCCCTATATCACCCTATTTATATCACCCTCCTTATATCACCTTATCTATATCACCCTATCCATATCACCCTATCTATATAACCCTCCCTATATCACCTTATCCATATCACTCTATATGTATCACCCTATCTATATCACCTACCTATATCATCATATCTATATCACTCTATCTATATCATCAGCTATAAATTTCCATTCCCTTTTCTAGCTTCAGCCGTTAATATTTAACCTTAGTCTCTACCCTTAGACTATCCATAGATCTATTGATCCCCGTAACACGTGGGTGTCCTCATTAAGACAGTCGAGATAATTGATGACCTTCCGTTAAGAAGGTCTTAATGACCGAGAATGTTACTAGTACCTAACACATCCGGGTCACTAAATTTTAACAACATGTCGTCATTACGCGGAGTTATTGTCGTAGCATTTCTACGGTAGACGTAATAAATCTTGACGGCTTTTTTATGTCACTCGTGTGCGTGCATGCATGCGTCTTTTCTATCTCCCTTTCAGTGTGTGTGTGTGTGTGTGTGTGAGGGGGGGGGGGTAGGTGTGTGCTTTAGTTTTCCATGAAATATTAAAATCAGTCTTATATTTGGTCTATGTTATGTATTGGTATATATATATATATATATATATATATATATATATATATATATATATATATATATATATTGCTCAGAATGTAGGTCAAGTTGATCATAAAGCCAATCTTCCATCAGTCTATAAACTGATAAACCTCTACGTAGCAATCATGTTGGAAACACGTAAATATGCCCTTACACAGAGAATTACAGGACTGCCATTTTCTCCATTTGTAATATACTGATATAGTTTATTGTGATATATTTTCAGTGCTCCAGCTGTTGTTATTGTTGTTGTTGTCGGCGGCGTTTTGTTGTTAGAGGATGTAGTAGGAGGTTAGTATGGATAAATATTTTGATAACTGATGGCATAACATAACATGACATGACATAACATCACATCACATAATACAACATGACATAACATCACATCACATGACGTGACATGATGTAACAGATACAGATAACATAATATAGCGTAACGCAACGTAATAAACACATACAACATAACATAACATAACATAACATAACATAACATAACATAACATAACAACATAACATAACATAACAACAAAGACGTGACGTGACGTGACGTGACGTGACGTGACGTAACAAACACACATAAGTATTAGTATTATCAACCAATTAGTGAGTCCTGATTGATTGACACTCGTCCAACTAACAAAGCATCTGCTGATCATTCTTCTGTTACGGATCACTAATCACAGCCACACATCAATCACTTTGACAGATAAAACACAAACAGACAATCTGTCCTGGAATATCGACTATTGTCCACATAATACGACAAAAAAACTACCCCATAGAAATATCTGATGGACGATAATATAGTGTCTTCGTGCCACGTTCCCGTTCATCTTCTCCATTGTTTATCCTTTCTTAATAACTTGCGCTCTATATTTACGTACACTGAAAGTGAGAGTTCATACGGAAAAGAGAAATGTTCACGTCGACGGCGGCGAGATTAGATGTTTTCTGTTGATCCAGAGATCCATAACGTGCTTTTTCAACGTTTTGTTTTTGTTGCTGCTGCTGCCGCTGCTGAAACACGTGGTATCGGCGATTTTGGACTTTCCGAGTAATCTGAGAAAATGAACGATGAAACCTTTGGTCATTTGAGACCGATTCGGGATCTAGTTAAGAACCGGGTCAAACAGATCGTCTTTTCAGTCGGTGACATGTTGTTGTTTTTGTATTCTGGGACATTTCGTTGTCGCCGTTGTGGAAACTACTACGAAGTCTTATTTTCTTTCACATAGCATTTGACAACAATGATTGATGATTGCATAATGACGTATTAAAAATTAAAATATCGTTTTGTTTTCGTGAAGTGCTCAACCGTGTGACGTCACACCAGTAATAGCGCGAAGGATCTGATGTGAAGACGATTACTGTTTGAACGCTTGAGCGGCGTCTGTCTAGATGACACAAATACGCCATTTTCTAGCCAGCGGATGTCGTATTTGTCGCCATCGACGCGATATTCTCTATTGTACGTTCATGGCCTTTGTCGTAAAGCTGATTGGTCGCCTTATGGTC
The DNA here is from genome assembly GCA_025642065.1 of Paralvinella palmiformis. Classification (NCBI taxonomy): domain Eukaryota; kingdom Metazoa; phylum Annelida; class Polychaeta; order Terebellida; family Alvinellidae; genus Paralvinella; species Paralvinella palmiformis. Next base: position 232,559 of record JAODUP010000799.1, on the reverse strand, counting down.
GGCGCGTCCAGCGACGTGATCGGCGAAAAGAAAGTGTCGCTGAACCATACATCCGGTTGAGGTAAACTCTGCGATTATATCTGTTTCATAGCCACAAGATCCCGTTACTCATTGATCACGTGATGGTATGATATCGCATTAGAGGTTTTACGTGGCAGTTTGTTGAACTTTGATATTCATCAACTATTTACAGGCGACCCCCCCCACACACACACACACACTATTGGAGGACAATTTTGATTTCGAATTCATCTCACAAGTGATGCCTCAACTAGCAATATCGACTTCTCACCCGAACTTCACACTACAGGCATTATCACCGTCAAACCTGTTGAAACGAAATGACATTTTTATCGTGGAGAAATTCCTTCAATCCATCAGCAACTATTCACCATACAGTAGGCCTATACTATTACTTATATGGTTTGAGCCGTCCACAAGTAATCGGTAGATGGCGCTACTGTATGGGGGCTTTCGGTCGCGAATGTGTGTCACAAACTAATTCCGTTGTCATTTTGGTCATTTGGGAAACAGAAATGGGGGATAGGATATTTTATGTACACATGGTTGTAAAAATAGGTTGACTACGAATTCGGAAAGCATTAAATGTCGGTGGAATCGAGTAGGAGTTTCAGTATCCGTTAAATGTTTTGTTGATCGGACGAAATAGAGATAGAAGCGGTCATTATCTGCTTAATTTTATTAAAGGGTGTGTCTCGTACAGTCCAATGTAAATCAGTTAACTGAGAACACGTTCTGGTGTTAATGAAATTATCCAGATTTAAAAAATCTATAATATAACACATAAGGCCCTTGTGAGCATTTCCGATCTTTCTGCGTGAAGGACCCCTTTCGATCGGAGCTGCTGGCCGCCATTTTTGTTCTTATTTAACCCGGCGCTTAGCGCGTATTTGTCAAGTAGCTAAGGGGTCATCTCAGAACATGAATGTCCAACCACAGATGAAATTATCTAGCCCGAGACCCCCCTCCCCTCAGATGAAAGTTGGCAAACATTGATAATGGTATCAATACAGGAAATACGGCAACACGGAAATCGATCAACACAAAGTCACATTGAATTATTTCCTTCCATTTACTTTTTTTTAATGTCGTAGTCCGAGGATGGATTTTTGAAGATATGCGTAACTTTTGGCAACTCAAAGATTGTCGGTTGACAAAAATGCTTCACTGGTGTCGCCATTTTTTCGCTGATGTCACATGACTTAGTAACAACATTTAATTGGTGCGTATTTTGCAGGCGGGAAATACGTCGACAGGAAAGTGATGATCTTTTTCTCTGTCCGAAAACTAATTGGAGCGCCGCGAATAATCGAAGCGAAAAAAAAATCGATGTCCGACGAGATATGAAACATCCCCCTCCAAACGAAAGTAATTTCGTCCGATATCCGACATCGCGTTAAACACGACCTTCAACAATGACCCACTCCATTGGCGCAGCCATCTTTCGAACTCTTCATCACGGAGAGGTGAAATCCGGCATTTCCGGCAGACTTGGAGGTGTTTGCCACCGAAGTCTTTTCGTTACTAGATTCATTCTCCAGTGAAGATCAAGTTTCCTGGCCCATTTCGTCCCTTACGTTCGGGCATATTAACAAAATATAATCTCTTTAAGTTATTTTAAAACAATTCTATCTTACTTGCGTCTTACTGGCTAACGTTTTTTTCTTCTGGAAAATGACATAGTGATAGCTTTTATTAATTTCCAATAATTGAACTTAATCACAATATTAAATAATATGGCACTGGAAAAAAACTTAAATTTTATAAATCGATACATCCATAAACCTTTACGATGCCATTATATCGAGACTCTTCACGCAGCTTTTTGGACTTTGCACGCACGCACGCACACATACACTCCACACATTAACACACGGGCGCGCGAGCACACATACACACATACCCCAAAAACCCAACCAAACAGGGAAATATATATATATATATATATATATATAAAAATATTTTTAATATATAATATATATATATATATATATATAAAAAGGGTTTGTTGGGTGACGGGCCCTATGAGTACTGAATTCATCTTTGGGTACTAAACCCGATTTTCAGAATTGACGAAAATGTCAGATAAAAACGGTACATACAAAACTAAATCCGGATATCCTGAAGAATTATAATGAATTGAAGAGCTTCTTCTCAAAATATCTCGACTATAATCAGGATTTTGGATATTTAAAACATCAACTTACGGTTAGTGATCCCGTTGATTATATATAATATAAATATATATATATATATATATTATATATATTAATATTAATTAATAAATTACAAAAAAGAGAGAGAGAGAGAGAGAAGGTATAATATATATGTTTTTTATTATATTTATATATTTAATATATAAATTTGTTTTATTTTGGTAGGGTGTTTGGTCTCTTCTCTCTCTCTCTCTCTCTCTTTTTCCCCCTTTTCTCTCTTATATTTATATCCCCCCCCCACCCCACCCACTCAGGGGATTGTTGGGACGTTTTTTTTTTTTGGGATTAGGGGTTAACATTTTAGTGTTAAAGAAAAAATCCCACTCTGGATTAGTCCCCTGAAAAACGCTGGGTTTGAACACGTTTAATTGTCCATGTGGCTTATTATACACACTAAAAAAGCAAACAGACCAAATTAACGAAAAAACGCACAAACAAAAGAGAGGAGGAGAGAGAAGAGTATTACTCATTTATTTTCTCAGCCTTCCTTGTCGGTATTTTGCACTTGTTAAAAGTTACGCTGTGACAAAAGGTGTTAGGTTATCTGTTTGACAAATTAGGGTTGTTACAATTAGTATACATATTGAAAAATGATGTTATTTATATTTAATAATAATAATAATAATAATAATAATAATTTTAACAAACAGAACGTTACACGATTATATATATATATATATATATATATATATATATATATATATATATATATATATATATATATATATATATATATATAGGAAATAAATCACGTTAAAAATATTGTTATGTCATTTTGTACCAAAATTATAATCGGATGCGTGAGTGAATCAATGTATATTGTAAACAAATTGATCTGTCTCTTTGTCTGCCGATTTCTCTCTCTCTCTGTCTGTCTGTCTGTCTGTCTGTTCGTCTGTCTGTCTGTCTGTCTGTCTGTCTGTCTGTCTGTCTGTCTGTCTGTCTGTCTGTCTGTCTGTCTGTCTGTCTGTCTGTCTGTCTGTCTGTCTGTCTGTCTGTCTGTACAGCTCTCTCGATCGCTCGCTCTCTGCCTGTCTGTATGTCTGTATGTTTATCTATTCGTTTATAAATATGTCTGTGTGCCTGATCATGTATCTGTCTAGCTGTCAGTCTCTTTATCTGTTTCAGGTGATGTTCAATCCTCTCTTGTGTCAACAACCGCAAAAACAACAGAGGATACAACAACAGCGTCAACTGCAACGATGTCAACAATTACAGGAACCTCAGTAACAACAGCTAGAACAATGGCAACGTCAACAACAACGACATCTTCAACGCCGATGACAACAACAACAACTTCGAACACGATACATTCCTCAACTACAGGTAACTAATCTAATCCGGTCGCGAACTGAGGTCGTTCCTATAGCACAGTAGTTAGAGCAGTGCGCCGTCAAACTCCATAGCAGCGTTCGAATCTGATTGATGGCTGTCTTTTTGGGATGTTTTACTGGAGAGCCGCCCCTCGGCCACGTCTTTCAGGTGTGACTGGCTTCGAGGCTATAAACAAACAAATCGCCGAGTCGTATCACATCTCGCTAGCTCTAAGTGCTTCCTATCTTGAACTCCAGTCTCCCATTAATGCGTCAGTAGAAAGCAATTATAGTCGAAACGATTTTGCGAAAAGCCCTTAGAGTTAAAACACTTGGGACTACCAATGGCGAAGAAGGAAACTAGAACGCTCGAGTTCGCCGAAAACATGGCAAATAGGTAACGACTTCCGGTCAGGGCAAAGGGGGGGGGGGATCGCTAAGTATTGTTTTGTAAAATGTTTAATGCGCCTTCAAATGCGCACGATAATCGTGTAATTTTAACAAACATAGATCGAAACAAACAAATGCACCAAGTTTGACAGATTCTATCAAGGTGGCAATAGCAAACAATAGATTCTACTTATAAGAATTGATAGTGTCATCCTTCATCATGTCTCTCGACATCCTGTTTGGATATCTCATTCTCTGAAACTCTTAATTTTTGTCACTATGCTCACCCACCGACTTATATATTAACTGAACTAACTACCTTTTATGCTGTAGAATGGAGGAGAGTTGAAGTCACCAAAATTATCTTTGTACTTTGCCTTATGTTGTAGGTATGTTACAGTTAATCTGTATAATCAGGTAATATGTATATTACCTGAAATTTTCAGGTAATTTGTATTAAATTGTATTATTGATCGTTCCGGATTATCCGGATCCGTACCAGTGGGGTGGGTTAAAGTAAATCCCGTAGGCTAAGGGGTTTAAATATTAAAAATGAACTTTATTAAAATGGTAACAAATGAAAAGATCCTTTTTTAAAGAAACCACCCCCTCCGGTCCCAAGATTTAAAAGGGCATATTATTAATATGGCAACAAATGAATTTGTTTTGAAATGAACCGCCCCCCCCCTCCATCAGGCCCTGCTTCATCATCAGCCGACGTTTGATGACACTGAACGTTGTGCAAAGATTTTATTGGCATCAACTGACCGGTTCTGACTGCTTCAACAATCAGTTAATGACACCAGAAGCACGCGTGTGTGTCTCTCTCTATCTCTCTCTCTCTCTCTGTGTGTATGTGTGTGTTTTAGCTGTGTATAATAAGGCACAGGCACAGAGAATCTCGAACCGTGAATTCAAACTCTGGACGTTTCTTCAGGGGACTGAATCCAGTGGCGACTTTTCTTGCTGAGACATGTGTAATGTCTCACCAGTCCCAAAACGTTACTCATACACATAGCCATCGCGTCCTATCAGGTATTATGGATGAGTGAACCAGTCGTCACGTGACGGCATTGCACCTACCGGAGCCTCGAACCCGCAACCTTCGGCAACGAGTCCTACGCTCTTACTAACTGCGCCATCACGGCACACATCCTACGTCACGTTCTCCTGGCGCAATCTTAATTTGCGCGTACTTTCATCAAAGTGTACACAAGTAGCAGGATTAGGAGTAGCCTTGTACTTCTAACCTCGTTCAACGGTGTCGTTCTAAAAAGTCCCCAGGATCCCCAGAAGTGTTTTGAGGACCTCCGTTTATGAGAAGCGTGAGCAGTTAGACCAAGAGAGGAATTTCCAGTCTAAAAATAGCGACCAATCAAATTCCGTCGCTTGGTTGGAAAACCGATGAGCTACGTAAGGACAAATTATAGCCGGTCTAATGAGTTGACACAATTACAGTGAGAACCTGTTAATCCGGACATCGTTTATCCGAGAAATCCACCTTCCGACACATTATTGTCTGTGACGGATTTGGGTCCATTATAAATGACTCTTTAATCCTGCAAACTCGCGTTCCGACTCCGATACTTCATTTTGCCAACAGAATGACCTCGATAATCCGACAACACGAAACTGTTACCAAATATTTCCCCTGGTTCAGTCAACCAAGACACACCGACATGTTGTCAGTAACAGTTCATTAACCCGCCCACGCGCGATAATTGCTATATCATAACCAATTACAATCGCCCTTGGCCAAACAAACCTATACACGATGCTTCCATCGCACAAATGTGTGATCTTTCACGGATTCAACATTCCGACATTCACTTTTATCCGATATATTATCGTGTGACAAACCTTGTCGGAATAACGGATTCTCTCTGTATAAACAAAATTGCACTTAATTACTTTTATAGATAGATAATAAGAGATTTATATTGTATCGAAAACACTAATTGTCACCCATGTTTGATCAATTTGGTAACCGATGGAGTTATCAGGAGACATGTAAATAAATGCGGGAACGTGAAGACTACGTTCTGGAGATTCTGGATGCTCTTTGTTGGCTTCTGGCCTTACTAACCGGGAGTCTTTCGACCCGTCCATCTATTTAGTGTTCCCGATTGGCAGTTTCCATATGACTGAGTATATCCATATGAGTCCATATTGTGGGAAGGTCTTCTTTTCTTTAATTGGCCATCATCTGTTTGATGATGAGGAAGTTAAATGATGTGTTGATAAGTCCTGTTCATTTATCCACTCACTCACTCACTCACTCACTCACTCACTCACTCACTCACTCACTCACTCACTCACTCACTCACTCACTCACTCACTCACTCACTCACTCACTCACTCACTCACTCACTCACTCACTCACTCACTCACTCACTCACTCACTCACTCACTCGCACATTCAGCTACTCATTCAACCACTCAATCACTCAGCCACTTCCTCACTTACTCACTCAGCCACTCACTCACATAGCCACTCACTCATTCACACACTAATCCACACACTACTCACTCAACTCACTCATATATCCACTCATTCACTCACTCAGTTTCATGCTCAACTCACCCACTCACTCAACCACTCATTCGGCCACTCGTTCGCACACCCACCTGCACACCCACTCATTTGCACACTCTCGCACACTCAATCACTCACTCTCTGACTCATTACACGCGGATTATCGTCTACCGTTATACGGCCGTTTAAGAACCTGTTGTGAATATAACTATCGATTCTAGTAAGAGAGGTTGGATCGTGAATAATTTGGGCGATAATACATAACGTACCAACTAGAGGCTAGTCGTAAACACGTGAACCGGATACATACGTGAAATAGTATGACCCGAACGTCTACAGCAGAACCTACCGTATTCGACCAACTGCCTCATACGTGGTCCCCGAAATTGATTGGCTCTATTTGTTGACAGCTATATGAACCTGTTGTAAAAGGCCGCCCCTGTGTCGGATCACCGAAGCAGTGGGAAACGGACAGTGAAGGTTACATTGCGTCAAATAATCGCTGAATAGAATTGGTACATATATCATATTTAAGAGTTTTGCTTATAGGCGGAGTGGATAGGTGATAGCTCATGGTTGGGTTCGATCCTCTAGAGAAAATGTATAAAGTTTTGGTCATAGAGGACACTCTGTCGATTGCTAGAAGCTTTCCCGCTCATAAACAAGACAACGGCCATAAATTGACGAAACGTCCTTGACGAGTCAGCCAATAATAACGCTCCACGGACCTGGCCTTCAGCCAATCAGCGTACATCAATTTGAACGGGTTATTAACACGCCACACGGGAGGTATCTCTCTCTCTCTCTCTCTCTCTCTCTCTATGTTGACTTTTTAAAATATGTATTCAAAAGAAAACACCGTTGGATGTTCTTATTATCATTAATATTAATGGAAATTAACTCAAAAGGCCACAAGTCACTAATGTCTATGTGTGATAGAATGATGTGGAATGATATGGAATTGAATTCCTTTGAATTTCCGCACTAAAGTAATCTACTCTCTCTCTCTCTCTCTCGCTCTCTCTCTCTCTCTCTCTCTCTCTCTCTCTCTATATATATATATATATATATATATATATATATATATATATAAATGAGAATGAGGGCACCTCCGTGGTCTAGCTGGTAGCGCTTTGGATCACAGATCATTAACACCTGAGTTCGAATCTCGGCGTGGGCATATCTTCGACTTCGCTTCATTACATTTGGGGGTCGCTCGGCCCATTTAGCCTACTATGTAGACCAAAGTGGTCGTAAAACATCAATCATCAATCATCAATATCATAGAAATGAGAACCACGTGGAACACAATGAAATGCAGACCATCGACCGTATAATAACAACATCAGAGTTCACATGAACTGACACCGAAAATGAATACTATTATGCTTAAATATATGTGAATGAGCAAAGCTACAGTTGAAAGGCTACAGAACAGTAATTGTATTTAGATAACAATGGTAAAAATGTGGACATATAAATATTTACTTAAATATTCATAAAGTTTCATAATTCTGATATATCTGAAATATTGTATTCTCTCCACGAACCAGGTAACATCCTGTCGACAACCGTTCGACATCCCGACACAGATAATGACCCCAGTTTGTTTACAACCACCCTAGCGACAGACAGCACAGTTATAATCAATCATCCATCTTTCGGTAAGCATAACCAGTAAGATTAAACTATGCCCCACTGCGTGTTGAGTTGACCGTTTGGGATGGAGGGGGGCCTCCCGTGTGACGTATCCTATCATTCTTCTGTTTGCAGTCTTATCGTGGAATGAATGGCTCAGGTGGACCGAGTGTTCTGCTCGATGTGGTGGAGGAGAGAGGCTGAGGATTAAGATCTGCGACGAAGAATCCTGTCCCCGACCGCTCGGCTCAATTTTATCCGCCAACATCAGTAAGTTATACAATGTATGAACGATTTATGACTCTCTCTCTCTCCCTCTCTCTCTCTCTCTGTGTGTGTGTGTGCTTGTGCGTGTTTATATATATATATATATATATATATATATATATATACGTATGTATGTATGCCTGCATGTACGTACCTGCGCCCATATATCCTATATAACCAAACCGTGATTCAATAATTAGAGGAAGGTACACCAATAATATCTAAGCTTATAGCTCAGATCAACTAACATCCAGTTTACGTCATTAATGGGAAAATGGCAATCGTCTGCCTCTTTGATTTCGACCAGTTTCTTTCATTTCTTCCCGCTAAAACATTATAAACATCAGTCGATATATGAGATGTTAGCTGTCGTAGTATTGGTTGTTCAATTGTGTCACAAAAATACGACGAACAACAGAGATTACTGGGTACAATATGACCAATAGAACCATTAAAACGTACACCCAACAAATTGTGAGCCTTCATTTGGTAATAGACTTCGACGACCACCTAGATTAATAGACAAAGTGATATAGTAACCGTCTGAGCGTAGGTCTCATAATACAGGTTTCTGTGCTATATACAAATCGAAAAAGTATCTCCACCTGATTTAAGAGACCACCCTCATTACTTTTCTACGTGGTTTTTATGGCTCTTAGACATTTAGCCCCACCTGAGTTTCGCCACTTGTCAATATAGCATATACAATATAACGTATACAGTATGACATATATAATATAACGTATACAATATAACATATACAATATAATATTATAATATATATATATATATATATATATATATATATATACCAAAATATTAGCCGATGTAAGATATAATTGATGTCTTAAGTCCATATACGTTTAACATTTAAAATAAACAAAGTCAATTATCAATATTAACATGGTACATTATATCCTACAAGACTAAGGCTTAATTATTGGGAAGGTCTCTTTTGTCATTATATACATGTGGTCACTTAAGACAGGTTTAGTCATATCTATGATTATAATTTTTTTTTAAATTCAGTAATTATTCAAATTAATGTTTACGTTTCAGGCTATGACATACAGGTGGACGTGTGTAACGATCACGTGTGTCCGGTTTGGTCTGAATGGTCGGCGTGGATTGGCTGCAATGGATCATGTGACCAAGCAGTGCGCATGCGGAGTCGGATATGTCATGGCGGTAATGTTGGTGACGGTTGTTCCGGTTCGGACAAACATGTCGAGTTCTGTCAGTTTACTGACGACGAACAGACGTCATGTGACGCCGAAGGTATTTTGAAAACAACAATAACAACAACAACAATAACAACTATAATAACAACAACAACAACGAACGCAACACAAATCTTAAGTCATTAACAAGCATTGTTTCACATACATGACGTAAGATATTTTGCATTGTGCAATAAAACATTGTGCAACATACTTTATGCGTATTATGATACATTGGTCAACACCATTTTCTTGCTACAAAAACATTTACCCACAACCCACTTGATTGCTAACTTCCGGTGAATATTATTTCAGATAAATCCCGCCAAAAGGATCTCAGTTCAGAGGGTCCTCCTTATAAACAGGCGGATGGGCGACCGTCAGCTATTGGTACAGGTAAACAATAACAGCTGTCTGTGTTACAGCTGTATCTATATCTAAACGTTTACCTCAATGATCTGGATTTAATTATATTACCTGTCAGGCAGTGTCTTACCTGTCAGACAGTGTCTTACCTGTCAGGCAGTGTCTTATCTGTCAGGCAGTGTCTTACCTGTCAGACAGTGTCTTACCTGTCAGACAGTGTCTAACCTGTCAGACAGTGTCCTACCTGTCAGGCAGTGTCTTAACTTCCGGTGAATATTATTTCAGATAAATCCCGCCAAAAGGATCTCAGTTCAGAGGGTCCTCCTTATAAACAGGCGGATGGGCGACCGTCAGCTATTGGTACAGGTAAACAATAACAGCTGTCTGTGTTACAGCTGTATCTATATCTAAACGTTTACCTCAATGATCTGGATTTAATTATATTACCTGTCAGGCAGTGTCTTACCTGTCAGACAGTGTCTTACCTGTCAGGCAGTGTCTTATCTGTCAGGCAGTGTCTTATCTGTCAGGCAGTGTCTTACCTGTCAGACAGTGTCTTACCTGTCAGACAGTGTCTTACCTGTCAGGCAGTGTCTTACCTGTCAGACAGTGTCTTACCTGTCAGACAGTGTCCTAACCTGTCAGGCAGTGTCTTACCTGTCAGGCAGTGTCTTACCTGTCAGACAGTGTCTTACCTGTCAGACAGTGTCTTACCTGTCAGGCAGTGTCTTACCTGTCAGACAGTGTCTTACCTGTCAGACAGTGTCTTACCTGTCAGACAGTGTCTTACCTGTCAGACAGTGTCCTACCTGTCAGACAGTGTCTTACCTGTCAGGCAGTGTATTACCTGTCAGACAGTGTTTTACCTGTCAGACAGTGTCTTACCTGTCAGACAGTGTCTTACCTGTCAGACAGTGTCTTACCTGTCAGACGGTGTCTTACCTGTCAGGCGGTGTCTTACCTGTCAGGCAGTGTCCTACCTGTCAGACAGTGTCTTACCTGTCAGGCAGTGTCTTACCTGTCAGGCAGTGTCTTACCTGTCAGGCAGTGTCCTTACCTGTCAGGCAGTGTCTTACCTGTCAGGCAGTGTCTTACCTGTCAGGCAGTGTCTTACCTGTCAGGCAGTGTCTTACCTGTCAGACAGTGTCTTACCTGTCAGGCAGTGTCTTACCTGTCAGACAGTGTCCTACCTGTCAGACAGTGTCCTACCTGTCAGACAGTGTCTTACCTGTTAGGCAGCGTCTTACCTGTCAGACAGCGTCTTACCTGTCAGACAGTGTCTTACCTGTCAGACAGTGTTTCACGTTACCTATATGCTACTCATTAATGTATCTATAAACTGTTGACGTTTTGATAGCAAAGTGGTTAGGACGTTACACTACAAAGCTATAAGTTATAAATTCGAGTCCGACTCGAATTACCTATATCCAACTGTTTACATTACCTATATCAAACTGTTTACATTACCTATATCAAACTGTTTACATTACCTATATCAAACTGTTTACATTACCTATATCAAACTGTTTACATTACCTATATCCAACTGTTTACATTACCTATATCAAACTGTTTACATTACCTATATCCAACTGTTTACATTACCTATATCAAACTGTTTACATACACCATTTACATTACATATATACAATTATTATTATTTCATCATATAACCAACTATTTACCTTATCTATCACCAACTGTTTCCGTTACTTTTATTTAAATATTTACCCGACCTATATCCAGCCGTTGACATGACATATATTTAACTACAGGTGTCGTGGCGTTGATTTTCGTTGTCATCGAGATTAGCCTGCTATTGGTGGTCGATTTTACTAGCTGTAGACGTCATTTCCGGTTATGTCGCCGGAACATTTCCAACTCCAAAATCTATCCACGTGACCGATAGTAGAGAAAATAGATCGGAAATGAAGAATTGTGGGATTTGGAATATGTTTAATAGTCACAGATATGACAAATATTGTTAGTTTGTGATCTTGTTGTTGTTATTGTTGTTGTGAATATTAATAAAATCAACAAGCTGATATACATTAAATGTTGTATTACAATAATGATAATTGTTGATATTTAATGTTAAATGTCTTGTTTTATGTCATCTGTCTGAGCAGTATGTGTAAATGTATTGGCTCAGAGAATAAAAAATCGTGATTTATCCCCTGGACTATGTTGTGTAAGTGTTAATGGAAAATATCGAAATAAACCTTTCATTAAAAAAAAATTCCTATTAATAAATGTTGATTTCCACCTATAGATCACACACGCACGCACACACACACGCACACACACACATACACACAGAGAAAGAGAGAGTTCCATTTTACAACAAGCCGATCATTATATAAAGTATCTTCCTGAATCTGATGTTTTGTTCTCTAAAAGCCTTTTGTTGACATTAATGTCTACTGTGTCTTATCATTACCGTCTTGTATCTGGATGATGATGATGATGATGATGATGATGCTAACACCTGGATGATAGCATCAACAAGAATAGTCTCTCTAAAGGTAAAATATTGACATTTCGTTCCTTAATTCATCACCCGCCATAGCCTTAATTCGATCGGAATATAGGTCACATGGTTTGAATAAATTAGGTCATTGTATAAGACAGACAGACAGCAGACAGACAGACAGACAGACAGACAGACAGACAGACAGACAGACAGACAGACAGACAGACAGACAGACAGACAGACAGACAGACAGACAGACAGACAGACAGACAGACAGACAGACAGACAGACAGACAGACAGACAGACAGACAGACAGACAGACAGACAGACAGAGAGTGTGTGTGTGTGTTGTGTGTGTGTGTGTGTGTGGTGTGAGTTAGTCAGGAAGCCAATGTGTAAGAACGTGGTCAGTCCTCTTAAGTATTTAATAATTGTTGAGCATACCAGGTCTGAATTGGTATTTGATCGATCAGCCAGTCAGTGGATCCGAACCGGTAACCATCCACAATTCGAGTCGACTACACCATCATGAAACCACCAGCCAACAGCAGAACTCGAAAATCAACAACAAAATGGCGGTTTCCCCAAAGTTTCAACATCCTTATTAAACAAAGGTCATCCTGAGTTCGCGCTAGTCGGCACTGATCCGTGTGTAGTAAACAAACAACAAATATGATCGAGATAAAATATAATATTGATATTCTCAGCTGAAGAACGGGTTGTGGCGAGGTGGAAGTAATATTTCTATTAATGTCATTGATGTAGTTTCTCATCAACCGAGCTCAACCAACCGGAAATGACGAGAGAACGTTTCTCCACGCCATGACAGTTTGTGAGATAGGCTTTTTTATTCGAATTTTGTTGGATCGATAAAATTTTATGGCGTTCAATGGAACTTTATAAATGTATACTAATAGACGCCGTGAAGATCAGGTACCTACCCTAAGCAGACACCTCGCTTAATGACCCTAATATTCCATATATTAACCATCTTTGGTTATAAACACTGTAAGGGCCCTTCCGTGGTCTAACGGTAGCGTGTTCGACCACAAATCACTACCACCCTTGTTGGAATTAAGCGTGGGCATATCTGAAGGATGTTTCATCTTCGACTTCGCTTCATTACCTTTGGAGCTCGCTCGGCCGATTTAGTCTACCGTGTGCACAAAAGTGACCGTAAAACAGCAATCATCATCATCATCATCATCATCATCATCATTTATAAACACTGTGAGCTGGTTTCTAGTTCAATCATTGTTAAAAATCATAGATGTTGACAAAGTCTGGCCTCACGCCAGACACTCGTATTTTCGTTATTCACGAATGTCTGTGTTTATTTGCGAAAGAAAAATGTGCCCTTTAGCTAACTGTGCGACAGCCTTTGGTTGCAACATCTCAGAGAACTGATGTTAAAATTCATCAAATCGGTTTTTTCCCTCCGATTTTTATGCTTGTGACTATTACTAGAGCACTCACTACACATGAAGTTGACATTTGAAAGTTCGGGGTGTTTCGGCTCCATCTTTCCGTACTACTCCCCTGTGAGTGGTGGGGGGTGGGGGATATGAACAAGTAATAAATAAAAAGGGACCGCACTGGAAATAAATGTTTAATTACGCTTTCGTGTGCTATCCATGTTTCATGATCAGATCATGAAACGAAAGAAAATCAATAATCAATCGATCATCGAAAGGTTCCGCTGAATGAACCAATCACAGTTAAATGTGACAAAGAATGTTTATAATGGGGACTAATGAAACAACGACTATTTCTTAAACTATAAAACAAAGTTGAAAATTTTTTTGTGCGGCCAAATATGGAACTAGAGTAAACCCAGAAAGTGGTGCGCGCGCGCACACACACACACACACACACACACATAAAACACACACACACACACACACACTATATATATATATATATATATATATATATATATATATATATACGCACACCAACACACACACACACACACACACACACACACACACACACACACACATATATATATATATATATATATATATATATATATATACAGTACAACGCCTCGTTGCGGCCACGCCTGAACGACGGTCAGTGCCTATAATGCGGCCAGATTCTATGGTCCAAAACATCACCCCTTTAACGCAATGCTAATTATTTTGCCAATAGCGGCCACCCCTCTAATGGGTATTACGGCCAATCGAGGCCCTCAATAACGGCCAATCAGCATATAAAACTGACCGCACGTGGCCAATCTCAATTTTACCTGACCGCAGCAATTCACACGTGATGATAATTAGTTTCGAAGAGACACAGGGAAAACACGCAAACTGTATAATTATATAACTTGCTTTTGATTATCAGTGTGCCTCACCTTGCCATTACAAGTGTTTCTGACAGTTCTACCTAACAGTGTGTTCACTGACTATTGTTTAATTACATGCCTAGACACAGAAATTTGCTGTTCACTTTCTGTATAAATGCTACCACAATTTATGAAATGGAATCATATCATTTTAGGTATTTAGTGGACACGCAATACAATCATAAATACTAAATCTTTGAAAATGGCTACAAAAAAACGAAAAGAACTTAGTCTTGTATTGCGGTCATTCCTCAAGTACGGCCACAAATCACTGGTCCCAATGATGACCATAATACAGGCGTTGTACTATATATATATATATATATATATATAGAGAGAGAGAGAGAGAGAGAGAGAGAGAGAGACTGGGATATTTTGTTCTAGTCGAGTAATATTCCATTGTCCGGTATTTCTACTTTGATTTAGATTAGTCATTCGGTACTCAAATATGGTACTAGAGGACCAGAAGGTGGTGCACACACACACACACACACACACACACACACACACAACACATATATATATATATATATATATATATATATATATATATACCATAATTATAACTCACGGTAATATATCGAGGCTACTCATCAGCCTGTGGATCCCAGTCAATCCATTTCTCGTTTGTCACAAATGTGTCACGCCCACAGGGAAGTGGTTATATGTAGGCTACGTACAGAAATGCGTCGATGGTTCAATGATAAGCCAAAACATATACACGATAACTACTTTGATCTCAAAAGTCAGCAGTAATTTGTTGTGGTTCAAAAGAAACTTATACATCCCAAATTTTTCGACGATGATGATGATTGATAATGATGATGATTGATGATGATGATGATTGATGTTTTACGGCCACGTTTGTGCACAAGGTAGGCTAAATGGGCCGAGAGACCTCCAAAGGTAATGAGGTGAAGTTAAAGATGAAACAACCTTCTGATATGCCCACGCCGAGATTCGAACACGGGTGGTAGTGATCTATAATCCAACACGCGAGGTCGCTCGGCCCATTTAGCCTACCATGTGCACAAAAGTGGCCGTAAAACATAAATCATCATCATCAGTCTGGATTTGATTACCTCAAATATCCTACCTATGTGTTTGTGTGTGTATACACGCGCGCGCGTGTGGGTGTGGACGCAGCCAACATATATATATTCATTAAACAAAATAATTCCTTGTTATTAGTTTCGATATTTCTGTTAATAAATTATATGCCATAGATCACAACATTTGTCTTTCCTCACACATCCGCGGTGTAATCTTTACCTTCAGTATCACACAAGGTTGGGCTGCTCCTCAAAACATTATAAATCATTATTTTTAAATAGACTGGCGCAAAACAGAAAAATGCTTGTCACTAATACACAAAACATGGCTATTCCCCGTCGTACAAGCTTTACTGAAGTGTGAACATAAACGTATTACAAGTGGGAGTCGGTTGATACATTTTGTTTGATATCGGCTTTTCTTTGTCAAACATCAAACCTACACAGTGACGTCATGACAAACAATCGATCTCCTAGCGACTTGTCACGTTCCAATGTCACCTTGTTTAGGTTCGTGTCAACAGACTGTTGACTTTTCGTCTGCAAACAACCGTCGAACGATGTCAATGGCGAGGGTGGAGGGGAAGACACGTGACCTGAAACAACAGATGACAGGAGTTTGGCTACTTTTTTTCCAAGTGTTGCAATAGTCGTCAGAAAGAAAACCTACAAACAGCGAGACTTGTTAGACTCCGGTAAAGCGTTCGACAAGACTCTGTACGACGAGCCAGGTCTAATAATGGCTCCCACCTCGTGTTGGATGTATCGTCCGATAGCCGGACTTAATACCATCAGCCACAAATATTTGATGATCATATTGTTATTAATGATCATCTTTTTATTATCGCTCGTGCCACGTGATAGATCGGTTGCGTCAACGCCATCTAGTGTCTACAGTTACAGAGACACGATAACAGGGGTGTATGTAAGTCTCGCTGGTTCTGTTAATTATATTTGTATAAGGTTTTATTATTATAATTATCAGTAGTAGTAGTAGCAGTAATTGTATTATTATCATCATCATCATCATCATCATCATCAGTAGTAGTAGTAGTTGTTGTTGTTGTTATAGTTATTTTATTGTACGAATGCAATTATCATCGCTGCTAATATTACTATTTTTATTGTCGTGGTTGTTGTTATTGCTGTTGTTGTTGTTGCTGTTCCTGTTGCAGTGTAAAATACTGTTACTCCCCTCTAAATATACTGCTGACGTAAAGCTGGCCTGACATCCTGCATCATCGTCTCTTTAAACAAAAATTACCAATATTTAATAACAATTTGTCACCCTAACAGACGGACTCCGTCCAACAAGAAACGTGCCGTGTCACCGACTTCCTGGAGCGAGTCAACAAACAAACGACCTTGACACCAGAATTGTTGTCATTGGTAGCCGGATGTCACGTAATCTTATACACGCGGACGCCGAAATGTGCTAGCAGGACGGTGAGGGATATTTTTATGGAAATGGCGAAGCTGCACCGATACGTGGCCAGGACTAATATACCTACATCCGTCAACGTAACGGACGTGAGTGTACTATCGTCAGTAAATTATGATTGTCCACGTTTCCTTAACACGGCAGGTAGGGCGCCTCCATGGCCTAACTGGTATCGCCGTTGGCCACAGATCTATAGCACTTGGGTTCAAACCCACGGCCGAGCTATGTCAGAAGGGTGTTTCATCTTTCACTTCACCTCGTTACCTTTCGATGTCGTTCGCCCCATTTAGCCTACCTTGTGTACAAAGGTGGCCGTAAAACATCAACATTTTTATTTAACATGCCAGGTAGAGAACTGGATCACAGACCTTCAGGTCGAGTTACAAATTCCGCATTTATCTAAGTCAGTTATATAATTCTTGACCTTCTGTTTCCGTATGTAGCTTCTGAATCCAGGTCTACATGACCTATATATCCAGATCGCTATCTTCTGCGATTATATTAATTTTATCACGACTGCAAGTGATTAGTATTACATTTCAAGATTGTATTAATAACCCTATAAATCTATTAATGATATGGCACCAGAATACCTGTGTGAACTGGTGTCCATTAGAAAGTCATCCCGAAAACTCAGGTCATCCAGTCAGATACTATTGCAGGTGCCAGTGTCTCGGCTCAAGTGATATGGTGATTGTGCCTTTACTGTTGCAGCCATCACTTTGTGGAATAGGTTGCTGGCGGATATTAGAAATGCGTCGTCTCTTGAAAATCTTTAATCTGTTCTTAAAACACACCTGTTCAAGGTCGTTTTCACACATAAATAATTATCATATTTTAAATCTCTTATAGGGTTTGTACAAACACATTATTTAGGATATTATTATATTACATATTATTTGTATAGTTCCTTTGAATAGCTCCTGCTAGTAAGGGCGCTTTATTAAATATACATTAGTAGTAGTAGTAGTAGTAGTAGTAGTAGTAGTATATGAGACTGGTAATCAAAACGGCTTGGTTAGTCAGCCCAGAATCTATCTAATCGACGTTCAAAAGACTCAACACTTGGGACTTCTACAACATAATCTGGAAGACTTCCAAGAATCAACCACACGCAACCTAAACTGAGGCTGCCTTATTACCACTTTGTTCTCGTTGCCTCTACTCATGATTGACCTTTGGAGGTCGCTCGGCCCATTTATCCTACCATGTGCACAAAAGTGGCCGTAAAACATCAATCTCTACTGATGATTTGTTCACTTTTGTTACGACTTTGTTCTCGTTGCCTCTACTGATGATTTGTTCACTTTTGTTACGACTTTGTTCTCCTTGCCTCTACTGATGATTTTCCACTTTTGTTAACATTTTGTTCTCGTTGCGTCTACTGGTGATTTGTCCACTTTTGTTACCACTTGGTTCTCGTTGCCTCTACTGATGATTTTCCACTTTTGTTAACATTTTGTTCTCGTTGCCTCTACTGATGATTTGTCCACTTTTGTTACCACTTGGTTCTCGTTGCCTCTACTGATGATTTTCCACTTTTGTTAACATTTTGTTCTCGTTGCTTCTACTGATGATTTGTCCACTTTTGTTACCACTTGGTTCTCGTTGCCTCTACTGATGATTTTCCACTTTTGTTAACATTTTGTTCTCGTTGCCTCTACTGATGATTTGTCCACTTTTGTTACCACTTGGTTCTCGTTGCCTCTACTGATGATTTTCCACTTCTGTTAACATTTTGTTCTCGTTGCCTCTACTGGTGATTTGTCCACTTTTGTTACCACTTGGTTCTCGTTGCCTCTACTGATGATTTTCCACTTCTGTTAACATTTTGTTCTCGTTGCCTCTACTGGTGATTTGTCCACTTTCGTTACCAGACTCAGACAGACCTTCTCATATTTATCAGTCATCTTACTGGGCGCAAATTCCGTTTCTGAACCTCTAAGTTTGTCCTTCGGGGATTTCCAATGTCCCTACACACTCTATTCCATCTAATTTTACAAACGACTCATCCCCAAACATGTCCTTAATCTTGTTGTGAACTCCTTTTTTTCATAAATTAATCGTCTTCTCACTTGCTGCCGTCTTCTAACGTAACAGTTGGAGTTGACACTGAGTTAGATGTGGTCGTTTTTCCCTATTGATGACAAACGATCAATACTATCTACCATTCCTCCTCATTAGTAAGTATTAGGTCTAGTAATCCTGGTTGATTTGTACCTCTTCCTCTGGTAGAGTTGTCCACATGTTCGTGTAGATGCATATCTCTTAAAGGTCACAGGAAAAGGTTTCCCAAATTAGTTGAAATGTTAGCGTTTTAGACTAAAATCAATTTCAATCAGATATATATTTACATTTTTGCCTAGAAATAAAGTTACAGTGGTTTTAAAACTTGCTTTGCTAGCATCTCACATGGCCGAAACTTTAATCGAGAATCTTCGGAAAACTTCGTAATGTGACGTCATCTTTGCTAAACAAAGACCCCCAAGCACTCCACGTGACCTTGTTTAACCAGTGTTACGTGCTCCATATTTTCTTTATTCAAATGATGTATTGTGTCGCATACAATTGTGCAAAGAAACATACATCAAAATCCAATGATCATATCCGCCGTGCAAATGCCGTCAAAACCCGCCCCGAAACAACAACAACAACAACAACACGAAAATTACAGAATAAAATTGGTAAAAAGACACACACACCGAGGGCGACACATCCCTGTATAGACTAATATAGGCCACGTATGGGAGAGCCCCATGCATCCACCGGGTTACAATGTACAGACAAATATCACTTTATTTTAAATGACGTTATGCGATAGGAGGGAAAGACTCAGGCCCAGTGTGTTGACTTATCAGTTAAACTTATACCAACACAAACAAATACACACCAACCCAACTCTTGTTGTGGATCAGAGCCGGGTATCGGCGGCACAGGTGGCTGCTCTGGGTCCACATATGCACTTGTTGCAGCTAATTCCTCACAATTAATACTGTCTGTGACCCTTTTCGCTAATGGTTCAAAGCTGTAGGGCTTGATATCCCTGAGAAGGTCAAAACGTTCGTCGAAATCTGACATTTTGTCTGTCAACTGGTGAAGACGCTTGTAAACAAGCTTTGACATACACCGTAATGTTTGGGAAAGATGACGTCACACGATAACCCCTAGCGAGTGTAGTACACACTAGCAATAGCCCGTGTAAGGTCGGAAATGAAGGATTTTGGGATCATTATAATGTAAATATGATAGCTGATGGTTAGAATCGTTCGGAGTTTGGTAGTGCATCTGATAGGGAATAAAATAATTGTTTGTTACGTTATATTTACTTCGAAATATTAAATTTCTGTTCTCGTCACCTCTGAGAACATCCACTATTTAAAAGAATTCTTGACACACGAAGCACTTGTAACTGTAGTTCATGCCTTTGTTACATCTCGTATAGACTATTGTTACCCCCTGTTATATGGCATATCTGATGATAAAAGATTCGCCTTCAGATCGCCTTCAGCGAATTCAGAATACTGTTGTTCGGATAGTGAGAAATGCTTTCAAATATCACCACATCACAGCACTTCTTCAAAAACTACATTGACTACCCATTATATTAGAAAGTCATCCCCAAAACTCAGGTCATCCAGTCAGAGACTATTGACTGCCCATTATATTAGAAAGTCATCCCCAAAACTCAGGTCATCCAGTCAGAGACTATTGCAGGTGCCTCTGTGTCTCAGCTCAGGTCATATGGTGATTGTGCGTTTAGAGTGCCACCCGCACCTCAATCCACCCCCACTTTGTGGAACAGGTTGCCGGCGGATATTAGGAATGCGTTGTCTCTTGAAATTTTTTAAGCCGTACTAAAAATTTCTTTTCCCGTTATCTTTAGTGTCGACCAGTTGGAATTCCTCGCCCAACACATCATCTCCCGGGGTTGACCCGTGTCTCCAGTCAACCTTTGGGTTGTTAAAGTCTCCCAAAATAAAGATAGGAGACTTGTTTAACTGTTTTGCTTCCTCCATTGTTTTGCATAAGTTATTTGGTTGTTCGCTGTCTAAGCTTCTGTAGATACATCAAATGATTAACTCATCATTATCTCGCCGTCTATATGTATTTCTCATAAGGTATTTCCATGATTTCCTGTCTAGTATGTAGATATTTCTTGCTGTAGATTACTATGCCTTTGCCAGTATCTGGCTCCAGTATTTGTCGTTTCAGCTCAGCCTCAGTCAACTTATATCTGGCTGATCATTATCATGTCTGGCTTATTTCTGAGTGTCCTAGCCTCATTTCGAGCTTTGACGTCTTCTTCGTAAGAACATCAACATTCCTATACCAACATCTTATTTTATTATTGTCAAATGGTGCAATATTTACATTATGTGCGTTGTGGACAGTGACTGATATATTTATAGTGCTCTTCAACTATCTTTTTAATTTGTCTTCATCCTTCGAATTCGCTTCGCTCTGAGCGTCCTACCCGATACCTATAGTATCCCGAGGTATCATCTTCTGTCATTATTTTCGCTTCACCTGTTAGTTCTCGTTGTTACTCTCTTTGTGAATGTCTCCTGTCTTCTTGGATTGTAATGTTTTTATATTCTTCATTATTCTCGAGTAGCGAAGTCGCGCGGAGTACAAGATACTATCGAACCTTACCAAAGGGGGGGGGGCTTTACCTATTTGTTGAATCTTTTCTTCGAGACGGAATGATTCGATGACCTTCCTTTCGTCGAGGTTCTTAATGTTCATTTGACCTTGACACATAATCATGACATAGATGAGATCTTCATTCTGTCGTTCTTTTGCATCTACTGATTCACTTTGAATTATTCCATCCATCCTCATCCCTCAATTCCTTCAATCTTGTTTCTATTTCATCACGATCGGCCATCTTTTTTATCGACTACTCTCTCTCTCTCTCTCTCTCTCTCTCTCTCTCTCTCTCTCTCTCTAATTGTTTGTTCTTCTTCACATCTTGGTATACGTTGGATGTAGCTCTGTGACACGATATATGATACCAGGTGTTCACATATACCACATTCCACACCTCCCACACTGACTTTCACATGTTTGACACTTACTCCTATGGATTTCATTCCTTATCTCATTCTCTTCTACGCCTTCGGTCGAACCCTCGAATCTGTGAATCTTCTGGGGGGTGGGGCTTGTTTTATGGGTTTGTTTTCTTTAATCAGTCGCCCAATATTTGAAATATTCCTTTTTTGGCAATCATCGATTGTGGTTCACGTTCATCGATGTTAATAATCACAAAGTGTAGTAAAATTATAATGATA
Source organism: Paralvinella palmiformis (assembly GCA_025642065.1). Classification (NCBI taxonomy): domain Eukaryota; kingdom Metazoa; phylum Annelida; class Polychaeta; order Terebellida; family Alvinellidae; genus Paralvinella; species Paralvinella palmiformis. The sequence continues at coordinate 209,984 of JAODUP010000799.1, read as the reverse complement.
ATGGCTGAAATGTCAATTATTTTACGTGGCTTAAAATGAGGGAGCTGCATATCGCCTGCAGCTGGGCTGTGCCAAATAAGCGATAGCCTCCCCGCGGATACTCCCCGAACTACAAGCGATCAAACCGTCTGAAATTATTGCGGTGAATAATTCTAAACAAATTTATAAGTTCCAATAGATGGCATAGCCAGGGGAGAAAACCTGTCAGTTCTCTGGTTGGATGAAATACTCCCCCTACTATAGTGCCTCCGACCTCCAGCACTGTATTACCATCAGTAGTAAAGAGCCACACTCTTGCCCACTAGGCCATAGACGGGTTATAATGTAATTTATAGCTGGATCCCTGGTGTTGATGAGTCTAGATCTGGATCTAAAACGTTTTCCATTCTCTATTTCCCGGATGTTATAAACGTACGCAAGTCGTTCGTTAATTCTCAAATCAAGTCATTTACAGTGCAATTTCACAAATACCAATGTCTAATTTCCAAATTGTTGATGAGACAAACTCTCTGAGATGAGGAGATGTCTGCGTTATTTACTCATCGTCGCCTGAGGACATCGTTTGGTGTGTCCTGTTACCGATAGACTCATCCGTTGAGTATATGTTCGTGGGTTTTTACACAGGTGGAGTTTCTGGATGAGATGGAAAGAGGAAATCAGACAATTATCATCACAAAACATATGTTCTTTAAGAACTATTCCAGGTAAGATATATAATATTATGATAGACTTAAATTATTGTAATCCACTACCGTGAAATTTGTTTTATTTCGGGTATTGTGTGTATGTACATGCGTGCGCGTGTGTGTGGATGCGCGCACCCACATGATCCTTAGTACAACACGATCTTCTTGTTATTAATATTCCTGTTGGCGTTGTTTTCTTATTGTTGTTGTTTTTCTTATTGTTGTGGTTTTCTTATTGCTGTGGTTTTTTCTTAATTTTGTTGTTTTTGTTGATGTTTGTGTTATAGTTGTTGTTATTGTTGTTGTTTTTGTTATTGCTGTCGTTTTTGTTATTGTTTTTGTTTTTGGTTATTGTTGTGTGTTTTATTTGTTTTTTGTTTGTCATTGTTGTTGTTGTTATTGTAGAGTTTTTGTTATTGTTGTTTCTTGTTATTGTTGTTATTTTTGTTATTGTTGTTATTTTTGTTATTGCTGTTGTTTTTGTTATTGTTTCTTGTTATTTTTTTTTTTATTGTTGTTGTTTCTTGTTGTTGTTATTTTCGTTATTGTTGGTGTTTATCTTATTGCTGTTGTTTTTGTTATTGTTGTAGTTATTGTTGTTATTGTTGTAGTTATTGTTTTTATTATTGGTGTGTCTTAGTTATTGCTGTTGTTTTTGTTATTGTTGTGGATTTGTTTTGTTATTGATATTGTTATTGAGATGTTGTTATTGTTGTTGTTGTTTATGTCATTGTTTTGAGATGTTGTTGTTGTTGTTTGTGTCATTGTTTTGAGATGTTGTTGTTGTTGTTTATGTCATTGTTTTGATATGTTGTTGTTGTTTATGTCATTGTTTTGAGATGTTGTTATTGTTGTTGTTTATGTCATTGTTTTGAGATGTTGTTATTGTTGTTGTTGTTTATGTCATTGTTTTGAGATGTTGTTGTTGTTGTTGTTTGTGTCATTGTTTTGAGATGTTGTTGTTGTTGTTTATGTCATTGTTTTGAGATGTTGTTATTGTTGTTGTTTATGTCATTGTTTTGAGATGTTGTTATTGTTGTTTTTTATGTCATTGTTTTGAGATGTTGTTGTTGTGTTTTATGTCATTGTTTTGAGATGTTGTTGTTGTTGTTTTTTATGTCATTGTTTTGATATGTTGTTGTTGTTGTTGTGGTGGTGGTGGTGGTGGTGGTGGTGGTGGTGGTACGTCGAGATCAGGTGGTACAAATGGTCACAGACATTTAGTACGACGTTTCTACTAACAGCTTAGTGCGCTACGCCGCAAATCTACGGGTGGCGGGTTCGAATCCGGTTCATACTTGTGTTTATGAGATGTGTTTCTCTGTGCTGTCGCGTCTCGGCCATATGTTCTAGGCGTGACCAATACCGGGGCCAAACAACTCAATTCCCATCTACCGAGAGCTTAAATCCGATGTCTGTCTCGCGTTTGGCTCAGTCAGCTGATTATCTCCTTGACAACGGCGATTTAACAACAACAATGTTTGACTTTTCAGAACCCTACCTGGGGGTAATCCAGTGTTTGTTGACGTCATCAGACATCCTGTTGATCACGTGATCTCTGTATACAGTTACAGGCATTTCGGTTCGAACCGAACGGACAAGAATTGGACGGCGTCCAAAAACTGGAACAGAACTCATCAGGTAAGCCATTTATTAGCCTCTGATTGGTTAATTGGTTAATTAGTTTAAAGGTCACTCACCTTATTAGCTGTACCATCGATTTCTGATTCTTTTATTTGGTTTTCGGTCGGTGGGTGATTGTATTGACGTACAGGTGTTGTATTTGTAGTTACAGATGTGATATTTATGTGTACAGATGTGATATTTGTGTGTACAGATGTGATATTTGTAGTTACAGATGTGATATTTACGTGTACAGATGTGATATTTGTGTGTGTATATATTCTATATCAGTATACCGACACATAGGTGTCACCTAAGTCTGTTGGTGTCTATGTTATTGCTTTTAAACAATTAATCATAACAGATCTATAATCTATTTGTTCATCTTTGGCGACTTTAATATCTGTCTCCATGTTATGCCATCGGTTTGTATCAGCAACTCAATTGGGGTGGAAGGGTTATGGAAGGGGGGTAACGTCGCCTCCATCCCCAGATTATTGTCGGGGCTCATATAATTCTGCATTAGGTAATGCAAAATTACGGATTATTGTTTGATAAATTTGCGGATAGATGTCAAACTTATAAGACTCTTGGTTCTATTCCGTATCGTATGTGAAACATTGTACAGTAAATGGTACTGTCATTCTATAAAGGTTATATTTATAACCTTTGGTGTTCCCATGGATAACGTCATCGTATATAGTTTTATTATATATATATATATATATATATATATATATATATATATATATATATATATATCATTCTCTCTATCTCTAGCTATCTATCTCTTTCTTACCTATCGTACTTTTCTTCTATCTATCTATTTCGCTCTTATATATATTATATATATATATATATATATATATATATATATATATATATATATCATTTCTCTATCTCTAGCTATCTATCTCTTTCTTATCTATCTTCCGGCTTCTTCTATCTATCTATTTCGCTCTATATATATATATATATATATATATATATATATATAAATGCTATGCTCGCTCGCTCTCTCTCTCTCTCTCTCTGTGTGTGTGTGCGCGCGCGCGCATGTGTTTGTGTGTGTGTGTGTGTACGTCTGTGTGTGTATGCGTATGTGTGTGTGCGTGCATTCGTGCGTGATTGAGTGTGTGTATGTGTGTGTGCGTCTAGTAATTTTTAATTGTTTTTATAATTAAGTTATATATTACTATTTACAGACTTTAGAACAATGTCTCCAGTCACGTGGTCTCAGGTTCCCTTGTTATAACGACAGATACTCGGCAGTACACTATCTTTGTGGTTCGAGATTAATGTGCAGGTAAACAACAACAATAATAATAATAATAATAATAATAATAATATTAATATTAATAAAAATAATTTGTGCATAATTAGATTATACATAACGATCAACAAAACATGTTACGACATTAAAGATTAATGTCGTATATTTTGTCATAATTACTTCTTAACGTTATGATAAATATTATGGAAAATATAACAAGAAAAATTACATTATCTCTGAATTATTATATTTAAAATTTAGTTTCAATCATTTAATTTATGAAAATACGAATACGATTAATACACTTATCGTGTTTTACTGATACCGTCGTCATGGTAACAATGATGGCGTCATAAATCCAATAAATAAATACAAATAAATAAATACAGTAAATAGATACAATAAATAAATCCAATAAATAAATATAATAAATAAATAAATAAATAAATAAATAAAATAAATAAATGCATTAAATAAATATAGTAAATAAATACAATAAATAAATACAATAAATAAATACAATAAATAAATACAATAAATAAATAAATACAATAAACAAATACAATAAATTAATACAATAAATAAATATAATCAATAAATAAATAAATACAGTAATTAAATCCAATAAAGAAATCCAATAAACAAATATAGTAAATAAATACAATAAATAAATACAATAAATAAATACAATAAATAAATACAATAAATAAATACAATAAATAAATACAATAAATAAATACAATAAATAAATACAATAAATAAATACAATAAATAAATACAATAAATAAATACATTAAATAAATACATTAAGTAAATACAAGAATAAAAACATAGTTGGGCTGATAAGGAAGATCAGTATTAGTCGTAACTTTAGTTTTAGTGTGTGTGTTTGTGTGTGTTTGTGTTTGTGTGTGTTTGTTTGTTTATTGTTGTCTGTGCCGTTATTAGAATTATAGATCACCTGTGTTAAATATAGATGCGAAGGTGTACTCGTGTGTACACTCCTAAACACGCATCGCTCCACAAACGCACACGCACAAACCTCCCACAAACATAGACATACACATGTACAGACGAGGTATTAGTATCAATGGCCGTACTGGTAGCGAGGTTGGCCACAGATTTATAGCACCTGGGTTCAAATCCCGGACGGGCTATATCAGAAGGGTGTTTCATCTTTCACCTCATTTCCATAATTTCAGTAAACAAACAGATAATTATGCCCGCCTACAACAAGCGAAGTACGTCATAGATAAACATTATCTTATTGTTGGTCTGTCAGAACATCTTCATGTCTTCTTTGAGATCCTCGATGTCTTGCTGCCGAAAATATTCCATGGCGTTCTACAGGTTTATAATAAGACAGGTACGAATAAATCATCATCATCATCGTCATCATGAGGGTCATCATCACCATTATCAATATCTTCATCGTCTTCGTTATATCATCATCGTCATCATCATCATCATCGTCATCATAGTACTACTAATACAAGTGAAGTTGTAGTAATTATATCATGGACAATAGCTACATGGAAAACAAATATTATCATTACATCAGTAATAATAATAATAATAATAATAATAATATTTTTGTTGTTGTCGTTATTATTATAAATTGTGTATATTATCCCAGAGGCTATATCCCGCCAGAAGTGGATGACACGACATAAGTACAGCTTGAGTACAAAATGGCGGTCATTTCTGGAGAGGAAGTTATCACATGACATACATCTTTATTATTACGTCACGGCGAGACTATATGATATGTTGGCTAAAGTTAGGTTATATAGGTATGACATGTCTGATGGGTGGTAGAGACACACAGGCGGACAGGCAGATGTACAGGCACCACACACATACACACACACAGGGGGGGGGGAGAGAGACTTCATATTTAGATGAACATTTATTTTTATTTTTGGTTGTATAAAAATATATAAAAAATAGATATTCTACCCAAGTCTTACTTCCTTTGTACCATCGACGACACTCAAATAAACCGCAGTTTCTAACCCTGCTATAAGGCGTAACCCATCAACGACAACCGTAACCTACACGGGTTATGAATAGATGACCTGTATCTGCTCATCCGTGGTTTCAGTTATCCCCGGTACTAGAGCCCCCAATAGCCAGCAGATAACGGGGTTTCACTGTAGTAAGTTACTACCAAATGGCTGATGAGACTGACGAGTTACTTTGCACAATAAGACCTAAATAAGTAGCCATCTTGAAAGCAAGCCAGAATTTGGTATCATTAGAAGAATCATTAGTTTTTACTATTTATTTATCATAATTAGTATTATTCTCTAAACTTTAATATTTGTATGACCAACACGATACCAGTCTGCTTTTGGGTTGTATTTTGTGTTTTTCTGTATTTATTTATTTGTATTTTTTTCTAAATCCGGTAATTCCTCTATATTATAAGAAACTGATTTATTTACAAAATTAAACATATCTTCCCAGATTTTTTTCGAAACCCTTTTCACTTGTAATTCTTGGTTCTATCACATACGGGTTTTAAGGACGTTTGAATAAACTTAAATACAAGTGTTTTAAGTTCTACTGTACTTGTACTTGTGTATCATATTTATAAGCTGTAGTATATTATTATTTTCCGACACACCTCATACGTCATAGAGGAAAATAATCACCCAACTCTTTACATTTGTTTATTTATATCAATTGTATATTTTTTTAAATAAAAAGAGTAACTGTGTGTGTGTGTGTGTGTGTGTGTGTTATAAAGATATTTAAGGCGCTGTACAGGTACTATACTTTCATTCAAACGGTATACGGGATAGTGTCATTTGTGTGAGATCATAAAACTTTTATTATAACATTAGTGCATAAATATATTACTATCTTAATATTGCTGCTGTTATTGTTGTTGTTATTGTTGTTGCTTCTATTATTATTATTATTATATCCTATAAGTGTTTGTGATTGTTCAAAGAAGCAGTTCAACATTAAGACTCGTTATGTTATATGTACGTTATGACAGACTTCTATAAATTGTTATTACTTTGTGGCACGTTATGACAAGTTATCTCCGCCTCGATGATGATGATGATGATGATGATTCATGTTTTAGGGCCACTTTTGTGCACATGGTAGGATAAATGGGCCGAAATATCTCCGCCTCGAATAAGGTGATGTAATAAATACAAAAAAATCTTCATATGATACTCCACAGTTGACGAAAATATACTTGTAGGCAATCGTACATTCGCTCACTCCCAATTTGTTCTAACTCAGTAAATTAATCAGTCACAAATTTATTTACCCGGTCCTACATATATATATATATATATATATATATATATAGTTAGCTCATCCAACATTAATCATCGATCGAGGTATCCATGTCCCCTCCCTAAACACACCCAAACCCGCCCCACACGCCGCCCCCACTCTCCCTGGGCTCACTTCTTCACAAACAAACAAACACAATTAATTGACAACGTAACAAAATCTTTTATTAAGTAAATTTTCACTCGCCGTCGGCGAAATACAACAGAATTTCGGAAGGAAAAGCCGGAACGAAATCATCGGCAAAAAAATCATCGGCAAAAAAATCATCGGCAAAAAAAGATCAACAATTACCATCAGATAAGACGATAGGTGGCGTGCCTAGCAGCAGCCGCCGCTCAAACATCGAACGACGAGACTTACAGATCTCGTGTAAACATTGACTTTAGTGAGAACTAAATAGACATTTGGACAACAAACAAAACGTTCGTCTCTGTTTATGGAACTCTCACGCCGAAAAACGATCGGTCGAGAAAAGAGAGATAGCAAAAAATTAATATTCGGCACAAAGTAAATTCGACACAAAGTAAATTCGGCACAAAGAAAATGCGCACGCATACGCGCTACCAAAACGCCAGGTCGAAAACGAGGCCAAAACTGGTCGGTGGAAAATGTGACGTCATTCCGACAAAACAAAATGGAGCAACACCTCGAATGTAAATTCTAGGAAAATAATTTAATAAATAATGACACTCTCTCGGCATAACATCGGTACTATATATATATATATATATATATATATATATAGGATTGTAAATTTGACAATTTTCAGTAAACGTTATATATACAGTGGAATCCATATATACTCATATCATCTGAGACACTTTCGAGTCAGTTAGAACAATTTATTGTTGCACAAATGAGCTAAATTGCTTTACACTAAACCGGTCACTATTGGAGCATCGTTGCATGTGGTCGGAAAAGAGAGGTGGCCGGACAAGCGAGATGGCAGTATCACAATGTTCTACTGTACCAATTATAATAAGACCCACCGACACTTCGGTGTTTTCAAAGGACAGGCGCACGTGAAAAATAAATTATTGTGATGTTATTTTTAACGCGCACCTGAGAAACTGCCAAGTCACTGTACAGGTGCATCTAAATGTCGAATTGGATATATATATATATATATATATATATAGCGCCAATTCGCTGGCGATTGCAATAAAACAAGAAACTCCTTTAAAGAAAACTTAGCCTTATCGAAAGGTTTGGCACTGATAAGGAAAAACAAGATGGCGTCAACGTGCGAAGAGATCGCCGTTGGTAGTCACGTGTTAATATGTTAGACGTATAAGATACACAGATAAGGGTCCATGATGGTCGGAGTGAGGGTAGTGACATAGAGGGAGAGAGAAGTATATATGTATGATGTACACATTGTCAGGTGAGTTGGCGTTTTAGTTCAGGTAAGTATGTAAGTACTTCTGACAGATTTCTGTCCGTTCGTCACAGCCTATTGGTGACGCGTGGAATTTGTCTTCTGGACAGAATATCGCTTAGAGTGTGCGCACGTGGGCATGTTTGAAAATAATATGTACGTCGGTATGTGCACGTATACATGCGCATCGTATGGGTTTTTGCGCGTATCTGCACATTCGTGCTGGCGAGTGTGCGAACGCGTACGTGCGCGAGCGCATGCCACGGCTGAAACACGACCCGCTCCGATCATTCGAGATGTGGCCAGGCGGTTAATGAGCGCTGGTCACGTGATGTTTATGTGCGGCTAAGAAGCGGGTAAACAAATCCGATTTCCTCCACTCAAACTCGGAGAAATAGAAGACAATATTTAATACGGGGGTGTCATCCTTTAGTAAACACCGACGGCTAACTCTTCGTATATATTTGACAATCATCCTCCTCCACCAACAGCTCCCCCCCTCCCGCTCCCCCCGGACATATCCAAGAAAAACCCCTAAACACCACGATTTGGTGGTAAACATCAAAAAGCTTTTGACCAAATTTGCTTTCGGTGTCAAATAAGCCGCCCGGGGTGGGGGGGGGGGGTAGAATCCAAGGTCTCGCTGGCCCGACGAACGGACATCTGATATGTATGTATGTACAATAGAAGCTAGTCCGAGTACACCGGTGTACACGCACACACACCCGGTGTACCGTGGTTTAGCGTCGGAGATGCACTTAATCTCCAGTGTCGGGTGAACGTTAGTTTCATTAGTGACTATCGTAGAGCGTTAGACAAGTAATTGGGCTTCGACGCCGATCACGTGCTTCTCCGCTACCGGATATCACGTGGCTTGGGATGGCATTAGGGTCGGTATCAGTTTCTGATTAGACGGACGTCGTACGACGAGCGGGGGGAGGTTTGGCGTGAGTCATCGACGTGTTTTGACTTTAATGTAAATCGAATTCCATTCGAATAAAATGGCTTCTGGCGGTTTGTGAGTATCTAAGCTAATGATTGTTTAGAAGTGTTTACGTACACACAAGATGCCTAGATCTCGATGACAATCGCTGATACAAAAGATGGCTTCTGGCGGTGTCATCCTCAAAGCCGACACGCCTAGCCAAGTCCAAGTGTTATAAATAAATATATTCGGCCCCCAAATGCCGCCCTCCCGCTCAGCCTCCCCCCCCCCCCCGAAGCCAAACAAATAAACAAACAAACAAACAAACAAACATATGCGGCTTCTCCGCCTAGAAATTTCAACTTCACCGAGACGAAAAACCTCCCTAAAATTGAGCCGAACTTGTTGACTAAATATGGCTAATTTTTATTGCTGACTAAATAACAAAAGTCAGATGTCTGAAGAATAAATAATGTTATGATCGAGTTTACAACACACCCAGTCCATATTACCCTGTGTGTGTGTGGGGGGGGGGGGTGAGTGTGATTTGGCCGTGTCTGACTCCGGAGAGGACACGGACATCGACTATGGTAGGCAGGGGAATGTGGTGGGCGATAATAGGGCCGTGGGCGATAATGGGGCGGTTGGCGATAAGATCGGTTTCCCTTTCGAATCTACGCTAAACTACGAGAGAAACCCGATAAATATCTGACGGCGCGAGGAGCCGACTCCTCGGATCGGTCAATCGTGTCTACGCGTTAACGATATATATATATATATATATATATATATATTATATTATAACTGGCCTCAACACAACGATGTGCTGTGTATAAGCTCGGCCAGTGGTCAAATGTGATACCAAGAGAAAGAAAACAGAAAAAAATGTCTGTTAGAACAAAGAATGTTCATCCATCGTCAAACAAGTGGGGCACAATCGGTACATAAATATTATTATGTAAATCCAGACATCGTCATAAGCTATGTACAAACCGGTATTTCTTACAAACAAAAATACACAACCAAATACACAAACAAATAGAAAAACAAACAAATCCGTACAACACAGTGAGAGGCAAATATAGATAGATAGATAGACAGATAGATAGACAGATAGATAACTGGATGTTTATCTATCTATCTATCTACCTATCTACATATATATATATATATATATATATATATAATGATAAACAAAATATTCGATCAAACAAATCGGATACAAAAATACGAAAACGATTTTTAAAACCGGAGCCAATTTCCGGTCGTGTAGTTCGGGTTAGAGGTCAAACAAGAGGTCATATTTCGAACGAAACTGCGTCTATCAAAGACGAGGTCAAATGATTAGGTCAAACGGTTAAGTTGTTGTTAAACACACACACACACACACACACACACACACACAATATATATATAATAAGCAAGACGGCGTGTTACATTTTGTCTTGTTGTCAATAATCATAAAACACCTTTTGTTTTGTTTTAAAAAGAGAGATTTTGTCTTTGATCTTAGCACGAGGGCAAAGATCAAAATAATTGTGACATCGAGGTTAGAATGTTCCAAGTTTTTATATCACAAAACGCTGACTGTGAGAAAATGTCGCCGCGAGACGAGACGGTCGGGCTGTGAGACGTGTGAGAAGCGTTGGGGGGGGGGAGTGAAACGAGGGTCGAAACGTCAAAGAGAACGTGAGATGGAGTGGTGAGATGTGAAAAGGCTTTTCGAGGACATCTCCCGCTAAGAATAGGCATAATAAAATGGGGCGTGGTGTAGGTGTCAGGGTCAATTGGTACATGGAAATGGGGCATCTCTTTGGCTGGGTGTGTGTGTGTGTGTGTGTGTGTGTGTGTGTGTGTGTGTATGTAGATATGTACGCCGTAAATCAACATGTGGTTAATTCAGCAGGGCATCACAGGAACGGGGGTATGGGCGAGGGGTAAAAAAGAGCCCAATAATCAATATACGTGCTGTCGTCAGAAGCCAAACCGGATACAAATTCTGTAGACTAACCACAAGATAACTATAATTTACAAAATATATACTTTGGCGAAATAGAAGTTTTCCAATGGCAAACATTTTATTTTAAAAAATCCATTCTTCAAACAAATCCAAATGCAATTCAAAACGTTTCTTCCCCAACAAACTTTCCCGGCCCCGAGATTTTGTTACACCTATTCTTAGTCAAAACTGGAATACGGATTTGTTTTATAAAGAGACGTGCTGGAAACTCGGTCTAGTGGTGTGTGTGTGTGTGTGTGTGTGTGTGTGTGAGGGGGGGGGGTATTTTCTGGCAATTATTCTAGACAATTATAATCTATTTGTAATCGTTTCTGGCCAACTCGGCTCTGGTCGGCTCAGATTCGGCTATAAAGCATTTTTGGTCAGTAACAAGCGGATCTAGGCAAACGATAAGCCGCGTTCGATCAGGCAAAAGCGGTCAGACGGGTTACCGAGGTTACGCGGGCAAACCTTCCGGCGACGACCACGACAACAACAACAACAACAACATTATGTCACGTCGCAGATGTCTTTCCAGATCTCGTACCGAGCGCCGATGTACAACAGGCTCCACGTCCGGTATCTGATGAAGTCTAATTGGTAGACGTCCTCGCCCTGGAACAGGAAGAAGCGCACCTTGCTGTACGAGTAGTAGATGCTGTCGATATTACCCGTGATCCTCTTCGCCGAGCCGTCGGCCATGACGAAGTGGCGGGAGAATGGCTGCCGAGCTTTCGTGCAGCAGGCGTTCTGCTCGATCAGACAGGCGTCGTAAATCCAGACCTGCCGGGAGAGAAATATCGACACCTCACAAACCCGAAACGGATCCGATATTCGGCAGTTTCCGGTGATCACGCAGCGATGGTTATCCACGCGCGGATAAAGACCGGGGAAATTGGGGCATTGATATAAAAACGTTCTCTTAAACGGTGAAGATGAATTAATAATCAGCAAAACGGATTAAATATGTTCGTTGTTTGGAGGAATTCCGTGAACTTTGACTAATTTAAGATGTTTTGATATTTCTCTGCAACATCTTCTAATTGCATCACCTGTCAACCTGTATCACGTGTTTGATATGGAATGTAATATATATATATATATATATATATATATAAAACGTGCCTACAATGTGTTGTCTATATCGCCTATTATCTATATCACATATTATCTATATCACATATTATCTATATCACATATTATCTATATCACGTAGTATCTATATCATATTATTATCTATATCACATATTATCTATAGCACATATTATCTATGTATCATATAATATATATCATATACTGACCCAATCTCCCTTAAAGAAGTATATTTCATTCGTCTGAGAGTCGTAGAAGGTAGCATCCAGGTTGCTGGGAAGTGAAACGGAAGTGGAATCCTTTGGCCCGAACCAATCAGAGATACGTTTCGGGTAGCCCCTGGCAACGGCGTTCTTAGCAACGTCATAGAGATAGAAGTATTCGCCTGGAAATGTAAAAACAAAAAGGTTATAATATGTTTGTATCATATAATTGTGTTTATAATTGTATTATGTTAGAACGCCTTACGCAAGAACTGTGACATCGAGTACAATGACATAGCCATAGTGTGTGATCCAGGGGGGCGGGCTAGCCATGGTAAATGATACCAAGATGGTAAATGATACCAGGGGGATTTAGCCGTGATACCAGGTAAACAATCATGGTAAACAAAGCCGAAAACATGATAATATTAATGACACATGATGCAGCCATGGTAAAGACACATCATGTCTAAGATATAACTATTTTAGGCCATGTCAAGGGTATACCAAGGATTTAGCGCTTACGCAGATCGCATGCCAAGGACGAATGACACAAACTCCAAAAATGGTCGAAACTTTTCCAGAGATTATTTTTCTTCCGAATAAAATAAAAAGTTGCACGTTGAAGTCCCCGTTGAGAATATAACACACTCTGGCAGGGAGAGTCGTTGGAATATTTCGGGTCCATCTTCCCTTTGTGCTTCCCTATGCGAATTGCGAAAGGATCTATAACCTGCCTCTCGGTAAAAAGGACAACACAGTGGAAAGTAATGTTCATACCTTTGTCTGCTAACCGTGTTTCGCGATCGCAGATCATAAAACGATATAAAGATATCGTCAAGATCCCCTCATATAGATCATAAAACGATATAAACGTATCGTCAAGATCCCCTCATATCGATCATAAAACGATATAAAGGTATCGTCAAGATCCCCTCATATCGATCATAAAACGATATAAAGGTATCGTCAAGATCCCCTCATATCGATCATAAAACGATATAAAGGTATCGTCAAGATCCCCTCATATCGATCATAAAACGATATAAACGTATCGTCAAGATCCCCTCATATCGATCATAAAACGATATAAAGGTATCGTCAAGATCCCCTCATATCGATCATAAAACGATATAAAGGTATCGTCAAGATCCCCTCATATCGATCATAAAACGATATAAAGGTATCGTCAAGATCCCCTCATATCGATCATAAAACGATATAAAGGTATCGTCAAGATCCCCTCATATCGATCATAAAACGATATAAAGGTATCGTCAAGATCCCCTCATATCGATCATAAAACGATATAAAGGTATCGTCAAGATCCCCTCATATCGATCATAAAACGATATAAACGTATCGTCAAGATCCCCTCATATCGATCATAAAACGATATAAAGGTATCGTCAAGATCCCCTCATATCGATCTAAAACATTTAAGGCTAAATGGAAATGAACATTTCGTTCCAATTGAACGAAATGTCAGATCAAGTAACTAGGGAACCTGATTTTTGTGTTGTCACAACACCGAGCCACTCTAACTGCGAATAAACCGAAATGAACGCTTACGATCGCTGCCTTCTGATTGGTGGCTATGTTTAGACCGGGAAAGGGCTTTCCTAATCCCGGCGTGCATTGCGCCTTTAGTTTTGTTATGGTCGGAGAAGAGCCAGTGCGTCATAAACACGCATATCATTCGATAGGTCATTGTCCGAAGAAAAACTGTTCGTTTGGTTGAATTAAAACTGATCGCAGAGCGCTTGCAAATTTGAATAAGCGGAAGTGGGGATTCTGGCAGCAGGATGTGACGTCAGAAATGCAAGAGTTCACTTCAGGTATATTTCAGATATCCCCAGATATCCTATAGTTCTGACCTTTGAAGATATAGGTCTTTATGTCGATCACCAGATTGCCATCAGTACATCTATAAGGGATCTGGATAATTGTGTCAAGGCCGTTCGGCAATCCGGGCCACTGGTCGGCGATCCGTTTCGGGTGATCCGGAAGGGTCCTATTATATCGGTTCTCGTACTTCCAGAAGTGATCCCGACGATAGAAGTAGGTGCTGTACATGAAGGTCGGCGCGGTAAATTTCGGATCTCCGTCGTACTTCATTTCGATCCAGTCGAACACGGCGTCAAATCGTCCCTTACACACTCCGTGTATCATCTGCACGTTGTGCTTATCTTGGTCGCTCAGCTTCATCGAACTGAGTCCGCTCTGGCCCGGACTGTGATATATCGGATGCATGACCGATTCCGGATCGCTCGAGTGATCCAGACCGAGCACGTGACCTATTTCGTGGGTGGCTACCTGCAATTGGAACATATTCTTCGCAATTTTTCCACCATTACAACCACAACAACTACTACTGCTGCTACTACCATTACTACTACCACTACTACTACCACTACTACTGCTGCTACTACCACTACTACTACCACTACTACTACCACTACTACTACCACTACTACTACTACGTCTTCTATTACTACCACCAATACTAACATTATTACTGTTACTACTTATATTGTTATCACAATAGTAATGTTATCACAATATTATTATTATTATTATTATTACCATCAACAAGTTAATGTCATCATTATTAACACTATCTGGATCAGCTTGATAGAACTCATCGTCGTCAAAGTGTATCTCTTCGTGTTCGTTAGACTGAGAGTGAGCTAACTCACCTCCATGACCATCAAACGGCATATTACAACCATGTGCTTCTGTAATAATAATAATAATAATTATAATAATAATAATAATAATAACCATGGCCCCTGAAACTTCACCAACGACAATAAAGAGTAAGAAAAATCAGGAAAACAGCAACAGTAAAAAGGAAAACAACAACAGCAGCAGCAGCAATAACAACAACAACAACAGTGAGAACAATAATATTTAGGGCAATAGCAACAACAACAACAACAGCAACAACAGCACCAACAGCAACGAGGACAAGGAAAATGGCAGTAACAGCCATAACAACAATCATAATAACAACAGCCACCTTCATAACTATCGTCAACAACAACAACAACAAATCAAGTTCTATGGCAACAAATCAAGCAGCAACAACAATAACAACAACTTTAACAACTACAGAACAGTGGGACAACTGCCGGCTGATGTAAAAGTTAGCTCAAACTTCGAGATCAAACATTCTAAGATATGACGGTCACTGTGTCCTAGATTAAGGGGTCATGGGTTATCATCGACACCGGAAAACAAAAACACCAAAATTATGATAAAAGTAATCCGTCATATTGTACAAAATAACTCAGTAATCCGTCATATTGTACAAAATAACTCAGTAATCCGTCATATTGTACAAAATAACTCAGTAATCCGTCATATTGTACAAAATAACTCAGTAATCCGTCATATTGTACAACATTATATACTATATAATCTATATATATATATATATATATATATATATATATATAAAAAGTTACTTAGTAAGATACAATAACAAAAGTGGAGGGTTTACGTGGCTTCCCCAGAGACCTCTAACACCTGGGTTCAAATCCCGTTCTATCATGTCTCTGACGGATGTTTCATCTGTCATTTCGCCTCATGGCCTTCGCCGGTCGCTCGGCATACTTAGCCTCCCATGTACACGAAGGCTGCCTAAAACAGCAACATCTACTTTTACGTTTACAGTATCAAATGCCTTGTTATGACTCTATTAACCACACATCAAGCCTCCGCGATATAACGCAATTATATTGATATCACCCCATCTTGTGGCTGCAGTATAAGGTCATTCATACCCGATTATGACAAGTAATCAATAGATGGAAGGTCAAATAAAACAGCGCCGTCAAAGCTGTCATGGCACCGTATGTATCCAATTTAATATTTAATCATCCCAACTTTATATACTGCGGACTTACGACGTTCCTAACGCATTGCGGAGGAATACATGCTAGGGTACAGATGCCGATTACAGACATATATGGTAATTAGTAGACCGGTTATGGCACTACTTTTGTTGTGGGAAGTGTGTTATTATAATAATAATAATAATTATTATTATTATTATTATTATTATTATTATAACAATAATATCATCTTTATTTAGTGCAAATCCTATATCAGTATTTCAATAACTTGTATTGTTTACATTCGGGCCAGTTATTATTGTATCGTTAATTGTGCACACACACTCACGCACGCACACACACACACCTTAACCAATCAAGGTATGAACCTGTACAATATCAGACCGAGGCCGACGTATCCAGAAGCCAATCATAATAGGCACACAATCCGAGTTAACCATTCGCTGGACGTGACTCACAACCATTAAGCCACCATCGCCACTAACACGATCCGTACTCATCTAATTCGGCCTTAAATAAAGTCGTAAATAAAAATTAGTTAGCCTTATAGAATTTATGGCGAGATAGTAGCTATGACATCCAATCGGTCATTTGTCCAAGATGTGATCAAAGCCGAGAATAAACAAGCCATTCGCTAACTGTGTGATCACTAAAACATAGTGTTAACTACCCTGTTAACTACCCTGTTAACTACTCTATTTGTGTTAACTGAGTAACGAGACTGTGGCGCCATTAATCAGATGTTATCGTGTCTGAGTTAATAGCAGAATTGCTGTTTGACTGGATGTCGCCATATTGGATTTGTTGTTTGACTGGATGTCGCCATATTGGATTTGTTGTTTGACTGGATGTCGCCATATTGGATTTGCTGTTTGACTGGATGTCGCCATATTGGATTTGCTGTTTGACTGGATGTCGCCATATTGGATTTGCTGTTTGACTGGATGTCGCCATATTGGATTTGCTGTTTGACTGATTAGTCAACATTAGGGAAGCAGCAATGAAGTGAAAAACAACAAATAACACGACCACGACCACTGCCATGTCGCAACAACAACAACAACAACAGTAATAATAACGACTATGAATAACAAGGGGGTGGCCATTTTCATATCAGCCACACATATCAGCCACACATATCAGCCACCTGAACGTCACCTTCCTTTGAGCGGCTTTCGATATCAGCATTCAATCTGCCGTGTTGTGGTTTAGATGGAATATCATTCACGACATTGATATCAGTATTATATCATTATTATATCAGTATTATATCAGTCAGATCATATCAACTGCCTATCAGTTATCACGAGTAGCCATTTTGGTATCTGTTACATACGAGTAGTTTGATGACGTCAGCATATCAGTCACTCTTACATTAGTACCTAATCAATCGTACCTATATCAGTTATTTTATTTTTGGATAGGATGCGGGGGGGGCAGCTGCCTGCAGCTTCCAGGCACAGATCAGTAATCCACAAGATTCTAAAATCCAGAATAGGTCACCACAATCCATCACGTTGCAACCGAATACTGGACTCAGGCAGTATCGGATTGAGGGGGTGGATGGCGGGGGCAGGTAAAAATCTAAAAGCTAGTTGTTCAAACCGAACGAAGAACCTATCAAGATCTACTTCTAGTCTAGCACGTTATCATTGAGCTATTGCGGGCAACATAATATGCAATATACGAGCTATATGTAAATATCAGTCTATAATAAGTCATTTCCATATATATATATATATATATATATATATATATATATAATATTTCTATCATACTTACTTGTACCAAACTGTAGCTCTATGTCTATATCCAGACTGTCAATCCTGTTGTCTTCTCTAAACACCAATGGGATAAATCTTCCCCAGATCCTGAAGGCTAGATAGAGCTCAGTCTTGGTGATATTCTCCGGGATCCGCTTAGAGACGTACTCCTTCGGGAGCCGCCACGTCACGATGTTACTGTCAGTCATCACGGCCAGCGGTGACCTCTTGACCCTGCTCTTCCTCAGCTTTCTTCGGATCCGCCTCTTGTGCGCCTCGACCAGATCTTGAAAGATGTTCCTTTTCGTCCTCCGCTTCACCTCGTCCCGATGTTTCAGCTCCTCTGCGATCTTCTTGCGCATGCGCTTCAGCGTGACGGTAGGATCTTCGTCGTCGATGCTCTCGACGGGCGCCAGGCCGATCATTCTGGATCGGTAGCGGCGGCCGCCAGGGGCAGCACCGGTCATCAGCTTTATCGAATCCCGACGAATTCTGGTCGAAGAGTCGTCGTCGTCGTCGTTGTCGTAGTCATCAGCAACTGGAGCCGCCTGATCATCTGGATCATCATCTCCGGGCTTGTCCATGGATCCTTCCGGATGTTCGAGCAGGGAGTTGGACGGTAGGTCCGATTCCGGCGAGTCAGCCGTCACCTGATTAGCCGCGTCGGAGACGTCCGTATCCGGATGACGGACAGCGGGGGTCGTGTTTCCGGTCTCCGGCTTTCGGGAGGCTATGATTCGCGACAGTTTCGACAGACGGCGCTGCGATAGCCGGCTGAGAGGCAGTCGCTTACCCATATCCTTGTCGCCGCACCGGCCCAGCTTCATCGTGTACATGGTCGTCGGATCCAGATCGCCGGTCTTCCGGATCTTGAGCATCGACTGTAGTTTGAGGATGGCCTGCCTGATGTCAGAGGCTGTACACTCGGACTTTGAAGAGACGGTGTCTGGCCAATACATGACGCTACTTGGAGAACACTCCAGATAACCGTACTTCACTAGATATTTCTGGATATTGGGAAGTGAAAAGGAAATAGTGTGAAACAACAACAACAACACTAACAATAATAATAATTATTATTATTATCATAAAAAGATTTTTAAAAACAAGTTAATAAAATTGAAAAGTAATTAAAGTAGTGTTGTAATGGGATTTATTGGGATGAAAAGGTGGTGTTTGTGTTGATGTTGAGGTTAATATTGATGTTAATGTTGATGTTAATGTATATGTTTATGTTGATGTTAATGTTGATGTTGGCATTAATGTTGATGTTAGTGTTGATGTTGAGGTTAATATTGATGTTAATGTTGATGTTAGTGTTGATGTTAGTGTTGATGTTAGTGTTAATATCATTGTTAGTGTTAATGTTGATATTAGCGTAGATGTTAATGTAAATCTTAATGTTGGTGTTAATGTTGATGTTAATGTTGATGTTAGTGTTGATGTTAGTGTTGATGTTAGTATTAATATCATTGTTAGTGTTAATGTTGATGTTAGTGTAGATGTTAGTGTCGGTGTTATTGTTGATGTTAGTGTAGATGTTAACGTTGATGTTAGTGTTGATGTTAGTATTAACATCACTGTTAGTGTTAATGTTGATGTTAGTGTAGATGTTAGTGTTGGTTTTTTGATGTTAATGTTGATGTTAGTGTTGATGTTAGTGTTGATGTTAGTATTAATATCATTGTTAGTGTTAATGTTGATGTTAGTGTAGATGTTAGTGTTGGTATTATTGTTATGTTAGTGTAGATGTTAGTGTTGGTGTTATTGTTGATGTTAGGGACTATGTCGGATTCTGGTCGAAAAGCTTTTAAAAACATTATATTGGATGACTAAGACTGAAAAAAGGGAATTTATCGAGATAAATTGACAATAACTTCCTTTATATTTATTGGTATTGGTGAATCTCTCCCCCCCCCCCTCTATGTGTGTGTATGTACGTGTGTGTATGTGTATGTATGCGTGCGCGAGCGTACAGGTGCATTATAAGAATCATTTAAGGGCCTTAAAATTTTAGTTTTTCTTTCAAACTCGGACATGGTATCTCCCACCATACGTGTGTGTGCGTGTATGTGCATGAAATCGTGTGCGCGCTTCCGTGTGTGCGTGTATGTTTTAGCAATGTGTAATAAAACACTGGCACTTAGAACGCGAATAGTGACTGCTACTACTAGACGATTCTTCAGGTGACTATATATGGAGTCTGTTTTCATTTCAAACGTGTAATGTCTCACCGTGTTGTATTCGTGCGCGTGTGTGTGTGTGCGTCTGTGTGTGTGTGAGCGCGTATGTATACGTAAGTAAGTACGTACGTGCGTGCGTGCGTGCGTGCGTGCGCAAGCGCTTCGTCACCGAATTATACGCAAATACGTGTGTGTTTACCCACCCATACCAGTAATGTGACCCCCACCCACCGCCACATACAACACAAGCCCAAACGACATTGAAACCTCGGCTCGTTAAAGTTATGATAAATAAATTAGATAAAAACGTTAAACAATAAACATATTCCAAACTCTGTCACCTATCTCTAACATATATCAACAGATAACATCACCCTATAAAGTGATATAAAACACACTTCATACACATCAACAATATATCTTTAGCAGTATAAAACAAAGGTAAGGCGATATGTGGCATAAAAAAAGCCCACGAAATTGTTGACACAAAATGACTTTTGGGCATTTAAACACACCTGCAATTATCGTGGGCCAGGTGAGCTGATATATATATATATATATATATATATATATATATGCCTCTGTGTGTGTGTGTGTGTGTGCGTGCGTGCGTGTGTGCGTGCGTGCGTGTGTGCGTGCGTGCGTGTGCGCGCGTTTATAGTTATTATATTGAAACACATATACGTTTTCTATTAATATACTGACCATGGCTTGTCGGTAGCCGCTCTGTTTGGCAAACGTACTTAGTTTGACCGCTGAGCCAGGGCGGCAGTACAGCGATAGCAAAAGTATAATCGATACGGCACAAAATTTTGTGACGGTCATCTCACGTGGCTTCTGTTGACGTCAACGAAAATGGTCGAGTCTCCCTCTCTCTCTCTCTCTCTCTCTCTCTATCTCTGTTTGTAGCTGGGTCTTGTAGTATTACGACTGGTTGCTGAAATAAAATGAACAAATGGTTACAACTAATCTCCCTCTCTGTCACTCTACCTCTCAAGCTCCACGCCAACCCCACCCCCTGATGAACCGCCCATTTGTTCGGATTCTCCGTGTCAGTGCCTTTTTCACCCACAGCTAAAACACACCTATTAATGTGCTCGAGCGTACACACACACGCGCGCACACAAACGCACGCACGCACCTACCTATAAAACTACGTATTATCTCCTATCGGTCACCAAATGATACATCAAACTCTTCACCAACTAAGGTAAAGAATAACACCCCAATAATGTTAATTTGCGCATGCGTCTAGATGCCGTGCGCATCGCTGTACCGATCTCGTCACACCGGCGCGCAGGTCGATCGGAAGCGGTGATGGGTCGACACCTAACGGGACGAAGTGTCGACCGACAGATATATCATTACTGCTAAGAAGCCCCTCCTTTGTCCACGAGATATCCTATTTCGTATTGGGTAGAAAAATTCCGGAACTTAGGGTCCCCATTTTTTTTACAAGGACACGCTTTCAGAGAACCGAAGTCGCCATTTTTATTCACGTCAACCGTAAAATGCGTATTTATACCGCACGTTTTATATATATATATATATATATATATATATATATCATTGAGAAACCCCTCAAATTCACGAGTTTCCATCTTTAAACACAAGGTCAGCGCAAAAGCTGAACACTAGGGCGTAAGAGCTGAATAACAGACCTGCTCAATATGTATGCGAGAAAAAAAGTGACGTAATTATGCGCGAAGTACGGTTTTGGGTAGGACAACACGATGCGTCATTATTACGCACAGGGTCAAAACAGAGCCGACTTCTGTCTCAAACCGTGGGCTATCATGTTGTTTCCGCATATCACTTACTGCGCATTAACACCTCACAGCACGCAACGTCCGACATTATCGCTCGTTCACGTAGGGTTCGACCGTTTCTGGGTCTAGTGTACGAGAAAAAAATGGAAGTGATGCCTGGATGAATGTTCAGAGGTAGTTCGTCCCGGTTTCGCGCCGTCATTCTCTGTCATGTGGTAGGAATTGGTGGCGCCCTCTCGCGTAATAAATAATTGACCCCAAAGGTAGGGGCTCTGGAAATTGTCTTTGGTAGCGTGACCATGACCTACGGGATATAGCGATTATTTGATGGTGCGGTCATGACTTGCAAGTGCAGCCCTGACATCCAGGTGTAGCCACAACTTACAGATGTGGCTATCACTTTTGCAGGTGTTACCAATTCACGCAGTTGTGCATGTGCGTTGCAGGTGCAGCCATGACATGCCGATATGAATCGCAGGTGTGACCGCGATCTGCAGGTGTGGTCTTGAATTACAGGTGTGACCATGACTTGCACGTGTGGCCATTTTTGTGTGACCATGACTTCTGGTTTGTGTGAAGTTTTGTGGCCATAAATTGCAGTTTGAGGGTTACGGACTGTCTCTTAAAAGTCTGGCTCGTGGATTTTCTAGGCCAGTGGGATGTACAGGAAATTCGTGAATGTTTGTTCGCAAGTTACAGGGCGTCTTGGTAGAAATAACGTTAGGTTAGAGGCATTTCGGGGTGATATCCTATAGTGTGGTTTATGGGAACCGTACTTAGGGTCCTACTTAGGTTCCTCTAAAAAACAAAATAAAAAACACGAACAAAAACTGACAAAATGGGGTCCAATATTACTGGTCACTCCATATGTTTGTCGTAAAATAAAAATGGCGGCAAAAGAGCTCGTTTAATGGCAGACGATTTAGAGAGACTTAGCTACGACGCTGGCAAGGTAATGGCGGATAAGTCAACACAATTAAGCCATTTCTTCTGTTTTTATTTGGTCACGCTTCGATGAACTTATAATCTGTCGGTCAGTCAGAGTGCTGCGGCCCGGTGATTAAGTGCGGGACTGTCTATAGCAGACGATGCGGTGTTATTTCCTGTCTTCTTTAATTTACTTTAGCTTTTCCAACATGGCGTCAAGTTAGTGGTCATAGCAATGAAGTACCGTCGTCACGCGGGAGGTTTCCCAAATATTGACACGATTTATATCCAGAATTAAAACGTGTCCGCATTTTGTGTCTCCTAGTGCTGGGACACGCGTGGGCCACATTTAAAAAAGTGGCCGCTGTCTACTTCCGGCGACAGGTGCTACAGGCTGAGTGTAGAGGTGTACCGGAGAATTGTTTATGTATAAATAAATATACACGGAGTGTTCTAACTGTGTCAGAAAATTTGCATAAAAAATTTACATTGGACATGCTGTGTGTTGACCTAGTTAGAATATATTGTTTATTTAGCAAATCCGAGATTTCGGGGGGGGGGGGTTGTTCTAAATTAGAGACAGTTCGCTATGTGAGGAATTTGCAACACAACGAATGTCTATTTGTAGATGTTCTCGCACACATCTGGCATGCATGCGCGCACAGATGTGTATCCACGCATTGGTTTGTGCATAGCTATGATGGTTTTGTCGCGCGCACACGCTAACACGTACATGTCACCGTGCGCTGACACACACACACATACACTCACTCACTTACTCACTAACTAACTCCTCTCTTGTCATAGGATGAAATATCTAGGATGTATTCACGATTCGCGATTCTATGCAGCAGTGCCTTTTTACACACACACACACATATATATATGTGTGTGTGTGTGTGTGTGTGCCTCAATAATGAAGTATTATATAGTATTATAATGTTATAAAGTAGGCGGTAACTAACACACTCCTTATATTGACACGATATATTTACCAACCCGCCCAGCACTACCTAATATAAACAACATGGCTAGTTGACAGACAGACAGACAGACTGTCAGACAGACGGACGGACGGACGGACAGACAGACAGCCAAAGTCTCTCCACCTCTGTCTCTCTCCCTCTCTAATAGAGACGCATAGGTAGATACACTACATGCTTTATATATATATATATATATATATATATATATATATATACTGACAGTCAGGTAGACATGCAGGCAGACAGGTAGATAAATAGACAAACTGAAAGTTAAATATAAAAATGTTGATAGCCAGGCTACCATCACCAAATGTCGACAGACAGACAGACAGGCAGACAGACAGGCAGACAGACGGATGGACGGACGGACATACACATAGCCAAGTAGAGAAACAGGGACACACAGAGACTTACGTACAGGCAGATAGCAAACAGGCAGACATGTAGAACGATAGACGTGTAAAAACACAAGACAGACATACAGACAGACATACAGACAGAGGGAAAGACGGACAGACAGGCAGGCAGGCAGACCACCAGTTCTATACCCCCCCCCCCAATATATACTATTAACAAGATATAGACGGTTTAAGAAGTTACTTTATCAATATACAGTCTCTGACGATAGCCTTAAGGTAACTGAGAGAGAAAAACTGTTGATTTCTAGTTGATTGTCACTCTCCTATCAACTATGTCTGACCGCAGACACCGAGTGGATGATAGCGATATATATATATATATATATATATAGAGAGAGAGAGAGAGAGAGAGAGAGAGAGAGAGAGAGATTTTCGTTTATTGGCATAAATGGCGAAACTTGTCGCCATTCTGACAGATAAACATTGGCTCATTGTTGGCCGGGCGCCATGTTGGTCACGTGATGGTATGAATCACATGACAGCGCGCGTATTTGTGTGTGTTTGTGTCTGTGTGCGCGTGTGTGTGTATGTGTCACTTACTCATTTATTCACCCATCCACCCACTCATCCATTAATTCGCTTACTATGCACAAGAAACTTCACTGGCACAGATAATCACAAATCACAACAAACAAAAAACTTGTGGACGATTCATTAGGTGACTGAGTATAATAGGCGGCATTTTAAACTGATATGCCTCATCAGTGGGTGTGAGCAAGCCAGTGTTTCCATGTGTAAGTGGATCTGTGGGTGTGTGAGATGCTGGCTCATTCTACTAAATTCGTTCTAAGGCATCCACCCAAATGATCTCAATATCTCGTTAACAAGTTATCTCACTATCTCAGCACCTCACACAATCTATATATCTCACGTAATCTCGTACTCCCATCTAACCTTTGCATCTCCAAGATCCGTTTTCGTTAATACGTCAACCACAACATATAGGTCAATGTGTCACGTGGCTGTATTTACGTGCTTCTGAGAAATATCTCTAGACACGCTTCTGGAAATTGTAGCAAATTATAATTATATTGCGAGATACTGTAATGTGTAATTGTGAAAACAACCCGTGAATAACTGGAAAAGTCACACTTCGGCCATTAATTTAAAACGTTTCAATGGCCGAGTCATACCGTTGAAGGCCGAAACGACGAACCCGCCATTTTCACTTATCGTCTGCTAGGCGAAGCGAATAGGCGAAAATAAAATGGAAAAGTGAACAGTTTCAGAGCAACCTTTCTCGGAGCCGATTCGTGTCCCGTGTCAGAAGAACCAATGTTGAGATAGAATAATAATAATTATAAACATTATCGGTGTTTTCTATTCTCGATGCTGGCCTTAAGTAATATGACGTCAACCGACCGTTGCGGGTCAATCGGTGCGGCAGGTTCACGTTACCGTTAACTAGCAGATGAACGCCGATTGAGATAATATAATCTTGTAGTAAACACTTTCCCCTTCTCGGTGTAATTAATAAGGCGAATCGGCGCGAATCTTCTACAGGACATAAATATGGCGTCCTTTGATCGTCTGCTAGCTCAGACTGGCGCCATTTTTGTCCGTTATAATGATGTACGAGAAATTGGTGGAGTGGGGCCTTTTTTTCGTCTTCTCTTCTGTTCCTAGCTGAGATGGCCTGATTTCTGGTTGGTTTTGCGGTCGGTTTTTAGAATTCTCGACCAAAAAAGCGAGATTTATGCAAAAAGTCACATCTGGCCTTGTTTACATTTAGAATGGATACAACATTGATATGAAGTGAGTGGGTGAATGAGTAACTGGCTGAGTGAGTAAGTAACCGAGTGAGTGAGTCAATCAATCGTGTCCTCGAAATGTGACTCTAATGGCGGATGACTGCCCAAACAGCGGGGTCCAATTTTGACTGACTTCATAAACGCAATCACCTGGAGATTCGTTATGGGAAGTCACGTGTTCAGGATCAGAGAAAGATAGCGATGCCTAGGGGACGCGGCGGTCGTTAATGGTCTGACAGATGGACGTCAAACTGCGACTTAGCTGCGTAATTCAGACTTTTTCTCGCTTTGAGAGGGAATAGTGCCAAGTACCAAGTCCCATACATCACGAGTCACGTGATCTGCTGACGAAATCGGTCAAGGATCGGCGAGAAATCCGGACCAGTACCCTTCCAGCAATGACGCCGTTACGCCTGCCGTAAACATGGTTTCGATAAAGATGGCCGTGTTCTGACATATTTTTCATTTATTTATCCGCAGTCTAATATCGTCCTTCCGGTTGATGGGGATTGAATTCTGGGAATGGTTAATTAAGATGGCGGCTGATTATTGGGTATTTGGGTGAAAATATGGTCGCCATTTTATTGGTGTACTTTGGCCCAGCTTAATTACCATAAGGTCAATTTCGACACGATTTCTGTCCGATCGACGTGGCCTGCGCGTGCGCATGCGTATACCCATGCATACCGGAGAGAGAGAGCTGAAACCAAACGCACACGCGTAACAAGATTATGTCGCTTTCCAATTATCAAAGTGTTTATAATCAGACAATTATTTAACACAAGATAACCGAACCCCCCCCCCCCCGAAAACTACAATAGTCAGATCAGATATAGCCTTAATCTAGGTCACTGATAATAGAAATCTACAAAACGCTCAAATCTGCCACAATCTACAACCACAAACTGCTCGGAAAACGCCTGGGGTCACTGGGTACATCCATTGATTGAGAAACATTGTGGCGAAGATTTCACTAAATTAAGTTCATTAATGCTTCATTCCTACGCCGTACACTCTATCTGGGAGCGGATACCGTGTAGTGGGTGTCAGGCGGTGACGGTGGGAGGGGGGGGGGAAGGAGGGGGGCGCCCCCCCCCATCACAAACGAGGTATACAGTTAAAATAAGCCCGCCTACAATCCCAACTCCCAAACCCTGGCACATTTGCACTTTTTTGATGCCAGATCCGCCTCTGACAGACAAAGCCATTATGAGATCTTGGTCAGCCCATTCTATGTTGCCCCCAGGATGTGTTTTCCATGTTTTCCTCATTCAAAGTCCCTCACGTGATTCTTAGATTCCTCACGACTGGATCTCTGGATCCGCCCATGACACATCAATCGGTTACGATCTGGATGTCTTTCTACGACAAATCAGGATCGGCAAATGGCCCTCAAACTCCTCACAAATTGAGGAACCGCTCATCACACACCAGCCGGTTATGAAATAAGGATCAACACTTGAAACAGGATCCGCCAATGACGCCGAATCCCCTCAAACAATCAGGATCCGACTCTCATTTTGGCATAGCTCATGTAATAATAATAAAAATGGCGACACATTAAGCAGTAATATTTAGTTTAAATGTTCTCTATTTGAGAAAAATTAATGGCTTCCCGACTGGTTGTCCGTTTGTTGTCTGCTAAGTTGTCCCACGTTATATTGTTGTCTGATTCTCTGCTGGCCTATCTATCTAATTGCCTCACCGGATGTCCGGTTGTCTCATATTGGTCTGGCTGGGTGTTTGGTTGTCTGACTGTCTGCTACGTTGTCTGTCTATCTGTCAGGTTGTCTGTCTATCTGTCAGGATGTCTGTCTATCTATCAGGATGTATGTCTGTCTACCTGTCAGGTTGTCTGTCTATGTGCCAGGTTGTCTACCTGGACGTCTGCTGATCACACACACACACACACACACACAGAGAGATAGAGAGAGTTATAACATCAATAAGATATTATCTCCAAATGTCAGATAAGATATTGTCATCGGAAAGACAACATGACAACTTATAGACAGGGATGGCGTCTACAACTGTAAGATACAAATAGAAAGACAGGGAAACAGACAGACAGACAGGTAGACAGAAAGTGAGCTAAACAGTTATGTTGAATGTCATATGGAGAAATTATACATTCTCTCTCTCACTCGTGTGTGTGTGTGTGTGTGTGTGTTTATGACTCAGCTTGTGTTAACATAACTTTTTAAAACAATATTTCGATATAATTATATTAATTATTAATTTTTACGCCTGAGTCATACCAGCTCTGATTATTATGTATGGACACCGCCCTGATCACACACACACACACACACACACACTCTCTCTCTCTCTCTCTCTCTGTATATATATATATATATATATATATATGTGGATGAACTTTTGGTACGCTAAATATGTCTCAGCATGAAACGTCATTTCTCTGGATTGGTTCTTTGCTGAATCGTCCCGATTTCTTATTTATGATTCTCTGTGCCAGTGCCACATCATATACTACTAATTTCCTCTGCCATACATTGATGAATCGTCCATACGTCCTTATTGAGCATTCATGATTCTTTGTGCCGGTGTCTTTTGAGACACTTTTAAAACTCACGCACGCATACGCACACATACACACTAGGTATGTGCCGGTATATGTATACACGCCGCGCGACAATGCCCTCGAGCTTAATTCCCATTCGCTTGATCCTCCTAGGTGCGTCGAGTTGGTTGTTCAACGACTACCCCGACCCCTCAAACGCAATAACCCCGATACGACAACATAACCCGGAAATAACCCCCGACAGATGTCGCTTGCGTCCCGTTCAACTAATATTGTCGTCATGGTAACAGTAGTAATATATCAGCACTTCCGGTCTATTTAATGGGGGTGAAACCGCAAAACGATTAGTGATTATTACTAAAAGTTATCAATGACACTTCCGATTGATTGATTGGTGATAAACAAGGAGACGCGACGACAGGGATGCTACTGATGATGATGATCACAAGATAATTATCATCGAGTTTTAAATAGAACGACCCAGCGGGGTCATTCGGTACACAGCCGAACTGTACGCGCCAGCCTATCCCTACCGCTTGCTTACCTCGTACTGCCGATGCAGTAATCTGGTCTACTGCATGTCCTCTGCAATCGCCCTGAATCGCTCGATTCGTATCCGTCCAGGAGTCGGATCTGGAATTCTCCGATCACGTGCTGGTGCTGCTTGCGTGTCGCGAGCAGGCTTCGAAACGCGATTGGTTCGTACCCTAGAATGTCGCCAATTGCCAAACAATGGCCGGCTATCCCAGATCTGGATCTGTTATCGCTCAAAGCGATGTCAGCGTTCCGGATATTTTCACGGTCCTGGGCGCTGATTGGTCGGTTTTTGATCCCTGTTGATCCTCGTCTTCTCGTTATCAGAAAGTCACCTTCTGTCGGAGAAGACAAAGAGTTCTGAGCGAAAATAGATGCAGCATGCCACCGCGGACCTGGCTGTGTCCTAGGACATGTCCTAGATCTCGTCCTAGGTCCTGTCCTAGCTTCTTGTCAGATCATAACACGCCGTACAATGTAGTGTTCTTGTTCATACGTTCTGTCCTGACCTAGCGCTTCTCGTCATTTATCCTTTCAATTGTCCTAGGTCATGTCTCAGGACTGTCCTAACTTTATCTTACGTCCTGACTTTAATCTATTATTTGTATATGTCTGCTAGTTCTATCGCTGGTCCTATCACTAGCTTTAAGGCTTATGCTATCGTCCGCCCTACGTCCTATAGGCTAAATGTCCTGTCCTACGTCCTTAGACCTGTCCTATGGCCTGCCATAGGTCATGTCCTGTCGCTTCTTCTATGTACTATATCCTTCCCCTTCGGTTTGTCATCGACCATGTCTTACGTCCTGTCCTATATCCTTATCATATGTCCTATGTCCTGTCCTATGTTCTGTCCCGTCCTATACTTTATCGTATGTCCTAGGTCCTATGTCAATTTGTCTTTATAACTATCTACAGCAGCGGCAGCCCTCTCTCTCTCTCTCTCTATCTATCTATATGTCTATCTATCTCAGTAACTAGAGACACTGTCTATATAACATGGCTCATAGCCAACCCCCCCCCACACACACACACACACACACACACACACACACTTGTCAGCCCGACACACACACACACACTCACTCACTCACACACACTACTGACAGACTATCCCCCTCGACTACAGTGAGATTGATAGTACATTGGTGTGTGTGTGTGTGTGTGTGTGTCGGGCTGACAAGAGTGTGTGTGGGGGGGGTTTAGAAATGTATATGTTTGTATGGCAGTTTGTACATAGGTGTTTGTATGACAGTTTCAGTATATATGGTAATATGACAGTTGATGGATGGGTTTGTATGACGTGGTATGTGTATATGTTTAAATGACAGTTTGTATAAGTGTTTACACAACGGCTTGCCGAGGCGTTATGGCCGTCTGTGTGGATGTTAACAAGCTGCGAAGCGTACCCCATTCGAAGGTGAGAGTCCAATTAACCGGGATGGGGGCCTAACAAATTATCTATTATAGGTGAGGGGTTACAGGAGGGGGGAGGTGTCACACAGAGAGAGAGAGAGAGAGAGAGAGAGAGAGAGACGCACGCACACACATACACACACACACACACACACAGAGAGAGAGACGAAGGTGAATTCCTCAAAAAAAGATATGTAATATATATATATATATATATATATATATATAT
Source organism: Paralvinella palmiformis (assembly GCA_025642065.1). NCBI lineage: Eukaryota > Metazoa > Annelida > Polychaeta > Terebellida > Alvinellidae > Paralvinella > Paralvinella palmiformis. Next base: position 179,111 of record JAODUP010000799.1, on the reverse strand, counting down.
ATATATGTCATCACACTAAGGTACCTGGTTACAAACACATACACACACTCATATATATATATATATATATATATATATATACCTATTAGGTGTCATATTACAGGTATCACCATCCACTGAGGTGGGTTGGGGTGAACACTTCACTCACAAAAAATACCATCTAACTCTGAGGGAATCTGGACAACATCTGGGTGACAGATGTCACCCAGCTGGGAATGACTGACCGAGTAATAGATGTCACCCAGCTGGAATGGGCCGACTGTTCGATAGATGGGTCACCCAGCTGGTCTCCCCCCAGCTGGGTGACCCATATCGGGCATACCGGGCCAGCTGTGACAGATTAGATATGATATCCAGATCCGTATAGATTATAAACATCTGGCAGAGCAGATTTGGAGTAAACTGCTCTGTGTGTGTGTGTGTCTCTGTGTGTGTGTGGGGGGGGTGCTTCCTTGCTTGCTTGCCGCTGAATGTGCGTCTTAGTTTAACATGCATAAATACATATTTAAGCTTCAAACGAGTCATTAAGGTCAGATCAACGGTCCGAGGCCAAACTAAGGAATCTCCGACGCGACACTGTTTAAAAATAATTATCGAAAAACGCCGTCCGGTCCGTGCTCAATATTTAATTATAATTAAGTTGAAGCCATCCCATACACGTAGACAGCATGTCGTTCGTATCTCAGTCTGGTAGTAAACTCTCTCTCTCTCTCTTATCTCATCAATCTCAGATAACAGCACCGCTCTTCCCTCTATCTCTGATATCGACGCCTGAGCCATCGGTGATTTGAAAAGACGAAAAAAGCGACGATATTTCACCTTTTTTTGAAATACAGAAAGATAAGCGAATTTTGACGCGCACAGGTGAACGTCGGCATGTGAGGCGAAAGTGAGCCGTGGGCGATAATATGAGGCTGAAAGAGAGTCAGGTCAACGGCTTGAGACAACAAGAAAAACTTGACGACAAGTGATGGACCCACCAAGAATGTTATCATTATCACTTGGCGAAAGTGTCATCGTGGCCAAAAACGACGGAGGGGCGACGGGGTAACGAGGCCGAAATATTAATATATCATATTTTGAACATATTTGTATAAACAATTTTAAATCCCGTTTCGGGGCTAATGACCGTCGCTCGTTTCCTCTTTAATCGCGCTAGTTCTATATGGACGTTAGGGCGCCTCCTTGGTCTAATTGGTAGCGCGTTCGACCACGGATTACTACCACCTGAGTTCGAATCTCGGCGTGGCCATATATGAAGGGTGTTTTATTTTCGACTTCGATTCATTACCTCGATCGGCCCATTTCGTCCACCATGTGCACAGAAGTGGCCGTAAAACATCAATCATCATCAATCAAATATATATATATATATATATATATCTCTCTCTCTGTGTGTGTGTGTGTGCATGCGTGTGCGTGCGTGCGTGCGTGCGTGTGTGGGCCATATACCCGAAGGTGCCATGGTTTGGGAAACGAAAAACCTTTTTATCGAAGAATGAAACATCCCACAGACTTCCGCCGGGCTAGAATTTAACATCAGAACCTCGCTAATTACACCACGTGGGCGCCACGTAAATACAAGGCGACCACGTGGTGTAGTGAACGATGTAATTGTTAATGTATCTAGATACATTTGGAATGTAAATCTAACTTATCTAGATGCAATCATAAATCACGTATCTAGATACCTATCTGTATCTGAGCACATTTCAGTGTAATTATAACTGATCTAGATACATTTGCGCTCTATATGTGCCCATAATACAATAGAAAATGGGCAACACACGGTGGTGTATGATTACGTCATATTATGATCGCAATAATTTCGCTACCGGATCATTCATTACTCATCACGCTGATCACTTCCGGTCAGATTAGTCTGCGCCAATCACATTAATCGCTTTCTTAAATCACGATCATACAGGTAACATTGGGCACATTGGGCACATTGGGCACATTGGGCACATTGGACACTTTGGGCTATAACATTGCTATTTTTTCCTCCACTCCTATTTACTCCACTCCTATTTCTTTCGTTCTGTACATATTTGACTTCATTTTATGACGTACTCCTCATAGATGAGGTATTGGGGCTGTTTTTTCTTCCTCATTTTTGGAACGTTTTGCCTCATCGGATCAGCATTTTACCATCGAAAGCAGTATCAATACGATACGTATTTGCTCTCTGTCTAAAACTACGACACCCGTGCTATGGACACAAACTCACACACACACACACACACACACACTCACACACACACACACACACACACACACACACAACACACACACACACACACACGCATACCGACACACATAGACGCGTCATTCCAGTTGTTGTGGTACGCTGTTGCTTCTGGATAAAGACCTGAAATTTCCGACAGGAAATCCAGACGCGAATCAGAATCCGTAAAAACATTATAAAAATCCCCGAAAAAAGGCTTCCCGAAACTCGGATAAACAACGCATTATTATGGCTAATAATATAGACATTGCTCACCGGAAACGAATTTGCGTAAAACTCCGCTACTCAGTCTATGTAACAGGCCACTGACGTAGTTTGGGGCTATCACACGAGTCACGTGATTATGTGGCGATTGACTAGATTCAAATCGTCCAATATGGCTGGAGCTTTTGTAAAAGAGGTTGACTTTGTGCTCTTCACTTTTTGGTGATTTTGTAATATTTACGGCTCCCTTGTGCTGTGTCACAGTGGCCAGTAGCGTGGCCTATGTTACGTGGCTGCTGTGTCACGGTCATCGGCGATGGGTGTGTCACGAGGCAGTTGTGTTTGGCTGAGTGGTGATGTTCTAGGACCATTGTGTCCCGATGATTGATGATAGGTGTGTCAATTAACATTTTTTGTCACGGCACCTGATTATTGATGTATGACGTAGTAGTTCTATTTCAGTGCCTGGTGGTGGGTGTGTCACGGAGTTTCTGTGTCACAGTGACTTCTAATGGGTTTGATGAGTATATGTGAATTATAGACGACTGGTATATCAGATAAAAAGTTATGTCACTGAGGTATGTGACAGTTGATAAGTGTGAAAGTCGGTAAATGTAGGCCAAATTGGGCAAGTGGTAACGCTTACTGCAAATATGTGGCAAGCCAAATGTTCGTGTATATGATAAACCGTCTGTATATCTGTATATTCATATGTCGGTTAATTTGGTCGTCTCCGTGGTCTAGTTGGTAGCGCGTTGTACCACAGATCACTACCACCTGAGTTCAAATCTTGGCGCGGGCATATCTGAAGGATGTTCCTTCTTTGACTTCGTTTTATTACCTTTGGAAATCGATCTGCCTAATTAGCCTATCATGTACACAAAAGTGGCCGTAAAACATCAACCATCATAATACCCTCGCACCCATCACCCACTCATCTATCTATCTATCTATCTATCTATTTATCTATCTATCTGTACACAATTAATCTAGCTACCTAACAAACTATTTATCAATATGTTTATCAACCTAACTACTTTTATGTCCATCTCTAGAACAAAGCCGTAATCTGAAGGGTGTTTCATTCTTCACTTCGTCTTATTATCTATGGAGGTCATTCGGCCCATTTACCAAACCTTGTGCACAAAATTGAAACATCTAACATATAAAACAAGCCGTGCAGATGTTAATGACAAGTAGTGTTAGTGTTGATGGCAAGTCAAGTAGTGTTAGTGTTGATGGCAAGTAGTGTTAGTTTTTCCCCAAGTAGTGTTAGTGTCGATGGCAAGTAGCGCTAATGTTGATGGCAAGTAGTGTTTAATCTAAATAGCAGGCCGTGATATAGGCTGAGTGATGGCGAGATTATGGCGAGCCGAGTGTCGTCTTTTATGTCTGAGCGTCATCTTCTCAAGGGGGGGGGGCGTGTCGATGTATGGCAAGCCATTAGACAAGATTCTGTCGGGGGCTAAAGTTGGGTGGCAGTCGAGTTCGGTTTCAGCCTGAGACGTAACAAAGTGGAGATTATTATCCTCAAGGCACCATGTCCAGGTAAGTCGTTTCTTCTCGTGTGGAAGATTGCCTAATTGCCGTGAACATCATCATGGAAGCATATCTAGCAACGCACACAACAAGCACGCACGCACACGCGCGCGCGAGCGAACATATACCCAAACTGGAGCACATACGAGCACCCACGCGCACGCACATCCACAACGCAGACGATGTATGCATTCCAGAACTGGTTTGGTCGGCGTCTGGATGACGTGTCGGGATTACCTGAAGTCTATGGAAGCGATTCGGGATTCCAGATCGCTGAAGTTAGCCACCGTCTTTCTGGCATTGTTTCTGGATAACATCCTCCTTACGGTGGTAGGTGAGTAATGTAGAAAAATGCTATTTCATTACTCACTCTCGACTGGTAATGTAAGATTGTTGACGCCGTATCCAGAAGGACGCTGTTGTTTTCAAACGAAATGACATACCGGGCAGTTTTCCAGAAATCGTCACCAATTCCGAGAAATCCTTCTCTATATAGGTATGGGACCGTCTGATCCGGATAACACGCTTATTTGCCGATCTGAAGTGTTTCGGACAGAATGTTGGGGGGGGGAGGTGTTATTGTTGTTGTTGTTATTTCGAACTACAGCAAAAGCTGTCTCAGGAGAACGCGTTTCGGACTTGATCAGATCGTTTGTCTCATTTTGATGACCTGCGGTTACGAAACTGAAATGACATACGGAAGGGTCAACACTTATTTCCATTGGGATCCCGACGATTCGAACATCCCCTTGTGGGGAATTGTGGACAACGGTGGAGGCGAAAGGGAGATTGTTGACATGCCACAAAAATGATTGACAGCTATTTCGTATGGTCTGCCACCCACGGATGGTCTGAGCCGAGCAATAAGTCACAAAACACAGAGGTCTTCTCTCGAGTGATGCTCTAATGTTTATAATTGGAAAATTGATGGGGAAAATATATTTGGGTGGCCACTTATGGCAGGCGGCCATTTACGAAAGGTTGTCATTCATGGCAGGTTTCATTGTGTTTAAAAAAATTTTTACTATTGGTGTTACTGTTACCATTCGTGTTTTGTTGTTGTTGTTGTTGCTGTGCTGTAGTTGTTAGTGTTTTTGTTGGTAGTTTTCTTATTTTCTCTTCGGTTTTTCCTAGACACCATATTGTTATTGGCAGAAAATAATCCTTATATGCGGAAGAAAAGATAATGAAAATACAATGTCTTTTTTTAGTAATAATAATAATAATAATAATAATGATAATAAAACAGCGCGTGCTGACCATCAACATATTATTGACTGTTATATCCGCCCGCGGCCCTCGTCTTAACGAGGTTAGTGTTACTGTACGCGTGACGTCACAACAATAAGAGCTCTTCATAAGTTCGGTGTGTCACATTTGGAGATGTCCTCCCTGAGATGTAACAATGAATGTCCTTCCGATCAAAGTTTTGTCGCTCAGGAGTAGAGAGGTATATGCAGTACGGTTCTTAAAAGTCACTTATTTAAATTAGCCTACTTATAATATCTATAAACCAGTGTGTTTATATACAGGTTATCACTATTACCTGATAAGCTTGCTCGGTGATGGCGATAATCTAGTCTACTTTTATTTTTATCCATTCCTCCCTTAATTTGAGTCCCTAAATTTGCAGATATATTTGCGAACTTCTTGTTGTGAGCTGACCCCAAACAAATAAAACACCTCATCTAAAGTGTGTGTTTTAATCTTTTTCAACTTAGACCTTCCGTAATCATTTATAATTAAAATGATTTCTGATACAAGGTGCATGTTTATGTCAAATATTTGGTTACTTGTAGCGATTTATTGATAGGGTAATTCAACTTCGTACGTCTCGATATGACTCATGAGTTATGAGTTGAGTTGTTTAACGCTTCGTCGAAAGTGTGGTTACGTCCCGTAAGGTCATCCAGTTGACCTTTATCCTACATTGTTTGTGAGAGAATGTTTGGGTGTTTTAATAAGCCCCGTTAGATAGATAAGTGATTAAGTGATTATATGTGGATGTCTTCACGAGATCCAGGTAAGCTGACTTTGGACTCTCTGTAATATTCTAATCAATTAGAGATTTTTTTTTAAATCTATCGTTTTTATCTAAAATCATAGACATAGCAATTACTGGTCGTAAAAACCTTAATGAATCACTACAGTCTGCATATTTACGGTAAAATATTATATTATAATGTCAATTGATCAAGGCAAGTCAGTAATACTTGTTCTTCTGGATCTGTCTGCTGCATTTGATACAGTTGACCATAATGTACTTTTCTCTAGGTTAAAAGACATATTTGGTTTATCAGGTAAAGTACTTGAATGGTTTAGATCCTATCTGGAACAACGCTCCCAGAGAGTGTCTGTTCATGGTATTTTATCTGACATTCAGTTTTTGTTATCTGGTGTACCACAGGGTTCAGTTCTTGGTCCTCTGGTTTTCACAATGTATACCCGTCCTCTTGGGATCATTGCGCAGTGATATGGGGTTAAATATCACTTGTTTGCTGATGACACACAGCTGTATATATCACTGGATCCTGACAGTGAGCTAAATTTCTTGAAACGTTAAAATCCTTTACAACAACACACCCGTTCAATGTTGCTTTCACAGATAAATATTGTTCTTCATTTAAATCTCTTATTGTGTTTTACAGACATATTATTTCGGGTATCATTGTACAGAGCCTTTGAATCTCTGCTGCTAGTAAGGGCGCTTTATTAAATTACAATATTATTAATAATAGAGCCTTGATGGCGCAGTTAGTTAGAGTGTAGGACTCGTAGCCGAAGGGTCGCGGGTTCGAGGCTCCGGGAATTGCAATGCCGTCATGGTTCACCCATCCATAAAAATGAGAACCTGACAGGAATTGATGGTTATGTGTTTGAGTAACGCTTTGCGCCTTTAATGGTATCACGCACTCTATTCTCCTTTGGGAGTTGAGATGTCTGCTGGGTGGAAACAGGTCTGAGTCAGGGTTAATAATACTGTACAGCGTCTCAGGACAGGGTTACCGGGTTCTGGAGCTATATAAACACGCATAATTATTATTATATTATTAATATTATTATTATTAACCTCGCTGCTGATCACATCTGGGACACATAACCATGGGGCAACTCCCTAAAGAAACAAATACCACAGACACAGCTAGGAGCCACATTCGAACCTATAACTCACAAGTTTACACTACAGTACCCTAACCAATACGCTACCTGAACTACCGAAGTTATAAAATAAAATTCATTTTACTTATATATTCCATTGATATTACTATATTAATGTGTAAAAGCGAATACTTGCCTTCAAAAATGGTCATTATGTTTATTAAAAGAGAACATATTATAGTTTATATTTTTCTTGGGTCTACTTGTGTGTGGGCGGGGGGAGGGGGGGGGGTGATAATATTTATACGTTTGTGATTATACAACATAAAAAAACTATATTTTCTAAAATCACGCCATTCACAACAACAATTTCGATATATAAATATTTTCCTTTCTATCCAGCACTGTTTATTTACAATGTCAGCCACCTTCGCATAGCTGCGCCATGTTCACATATGACTTCACCATCGTAAATAGCGTTCTGTGTGCAAAATGTCTACAAGAGCTCAACGTGGTTATCATTATAACTGTAAACATATAGAAAAAAATTAATGCCTAGTATGAATTTTACAAAATAATGTTATCTTTGGCAAAGTACGGCTCTGTTCGTGGAAGGTAGGAATATGGGCATGTCTCTTAATACAGGCATCACCGAATTTAATAATTCATTTTTAAAATTTGTAATCGACCACTTTATGTAATCGACCCTTTTTATAAACTGTTCCATCTTTATTCCACACGGTATCAGAAGAAAAAAATAATCCGCTTTATTTTGCTGTCGATAAAGACGTGTTAACTGTCAGCTGTTTACGGGCATGGCTTTTGCACACAGCACGTGATTTACAATGTTGACGTTAAACGCTAGAGATTTCCCCTAAGCCCTAATATGAATACTAGCTGTCACTGAGAAGACGTAATCCAAAATCAGGTCCACAGATAAAACTCATCCTGTTTCGATTCTGTTAAGGCGATGTTTGCAAATAAAATTTAAATAACCGCACCCCCACCCCCCTTCGACAGATTTTTGTCACAATAAGTTTATTTTGCTTTAAAATCATTACTTTTAAGGAGTAACAGCCGGGAAACATGCGCCATCTTAAGTGATCTCAAAGATGTTATATTAAGAAATATTTTACTGTATTTTATTTTTAGTCCCAATTATTCCTGATTATCTGATGCTTCTCGATTCGGAAAATCGGCCCGGACATTCTCAGCTGAACGGAGATCGAGAAGTCACCTCCGCGTCGCCGGTGACCTTTTGGAACTGGAGTGATGTCACTTCCGCCTACAATTGGACGGGGACGGATCGGTTTGATGCGAGAGAGTTACGGAGATGAAAACATCAGAATTGGTTGGTTATTGTCGTCGAAGGCCATAGCACAGCTTTTGACTAATCCTGTTGCTGGTCAGCTGACTAATAGGTATAAAGCATACATGCACGCACACGCGCCCACGTACACATCATATATGCATACAAGCACATACAAACACATACACACTAACACTATTTAGGGGCGCCTCCTTGGTCTAACTGGTATCTCGTTGGATCAAATGATCACTACCACCCGAGTTCGAATCTCGCCGTGGTCATATGTGAAGGGTGTTTCATCTTCGACTTCGGCTCATTACCTTTAGATGTCGCTCGGACCATTTAGCTTACCTTGTGCACAAAAGTGGCCGTAAACATCTATCATCATCATCAAGCATCCTAACAGTATCTACTGTCTAATATCATCTACTGTCTAATACTGTCTATTGTTTAACAATGTTTACCTGCTAAGACTGTCTACTGTCTAACATTGTCTACTGATTAACGATTTATACTGTCAAACAGTGTCTATTTGTGATATTTTCTACACTCAAACGCTGTCTACTTTTAATACTTTCTACTGTAAAACACTATCTAGTTTTTAATAATTTCTACTTCAAACACTATCTACTTTTTAATACTTTCTACTGTCAAATACTGTCTACTTCTTAATTCATTCTACTGTCATATAATGTTTATTTTTAATATTTCT